>JARYGA010037567.1:0-31175 GCA_030545235.1 Helianthus tuberosus
CAAGGACCCAATTTGCACCACACTCTAGAACACCCTCCAGGACCCACACTGCCCACAACAGTAATTCTCACCACTCATCAAACCAGAGGAGTGCTCCATCCCAAAGAGTCGTACAGAATCAAGAACCCCGTAATAAGGGTTGCTCCTATAAGTACTTCGTATCGTGCAAACCCAGGGATTTCACTGGGGAAAAAGGAGCAGTAGATTGCATGACTTGGTTGGACGAGATGGATACGGTTGTGGACATCAGTGGTTGCAATAATAGGGATATTGTGAAATTCGTGTCTCAGTCTTTTAAGGGAGAAGCATTAGCTTGGTGGAGATCTTTGATCCAAGCTACAAGGAAAGTCCCATTGTACAATATGACCTGGGAACAGTTCATGGCGCTGATCAAGGAAAATTACTGCCCTCAGCATGAGGTTGAGAAAATTGAAGCTGACTTCTTGTCGCTGGTCATGAGAAACCTAGACTGTCAGGCCTACCTGACCAGCTTTAACACTTTGTCAAGATTGGTTCCATATCTAGTAACCCCGGAACCCAAACGTATAGCTCGTTTTATCGGGGGTTTGGCCCCGGAGATCAAGGCAAGTGTGAAGGCCTCCAGACCAACTACTTTTCGGTCTACAGCGGACATATCATTGTCTCTTACCTTGGATGCGGTCAGGCTGAAATCGCAGAGGAACAACGATACCGAAAAGAGGAAGCGTGAGGATGACAACTCACGACGTTCTGACAAGAAGCAGAAGGGGAACAATGACCACAAGAAGGGGTCAGGATTTAGGAAGGATGGTCAACAGTCGGGTGAAAAACCCAGATGTAAAATCTGCAAGAGACAGCACTTTGGGAAGTGCAGGTTTGAATCGAATTCGAATTCACAATCAAAAACTTTTGCATGTGGATTGTGCAAGTCCAAGGAACACAAGACCTTGGATTGCAAAAAGATGAAGGATGCGACCTGCTACGGTTGCAATGAAAGGGGGCACATCAAGACCAATTGCCCAAAATACGCCAAGAAGCCTGAAGAGGCTAAGAAGACCAATGCTAGGGTCTTCAGGATGGATGCTAAGGAAGCCGTCAAGGACGACAATGTGATAACAGGTACCTTTCTCGTAAATGATGTTTATGCGAGAGTGTTATTTGATTCAGGCGCTGATAAGTCGTTCGTAGATAATAAGTTTTGTGATTTGTTAAAATTACCTGTTAAGACCATAAGGGTGAAGTATGAGGTGGAACTAGCATATGGAACTTTAGAAACCGCCTCAACCTTATTAAATGGATGTTTCATATCCATTAAGAACCACTCTTTTCCTTTGTCCCTACTTCCTTTAAAACTAGCCGGTTTTGACATAGTTTTAGGCATGGACTGGTTATCTCATAACCAGGCCCAGATTGTCTGCAATAAGAAGAAAGTGATGATCAAGACTCCGTCTGGTGAATCACTTACTATCCAGGGAGATACCCAGTATGGGCTGCCTGAGCGAATGTCTCTGCTCAAAGACTCTAAATGTTTGAAGAAGGGTTGTGTCATCTACATGGCACAAGTGATTATTGAAGAGCCAAAGCCCAAGATTAGGGATATCCCCGTCATTTCTGAATACCCTGAAGTTTTTCC
Organism: Helianthus tuberosus; assembly: GCA_030545235.1. Classification (NCBI taxonomy): domain Eukaryota; kingdom Viridiplantae; phylum Streptophyta; class Magnoliopsida; order Asterales; family Asteraceae; genus Helianthus; species Helianthus tuberosus. The sequence continues at coordinate 1,613 of JARYGA010037567.1, forward strand.
TGAAGAACTACCTGGTTTGCCACCAGATAGACAAGTAGAATTCAGAATTGACATTATTCCTGGATCAGCACCAGTTGCAAGGGCGCCTTATAGGTTGGCACCAACAGAGATGAAGGAATTGAGAACGCAGCTAGATGAGTTGCTAGCCAAAGGTTTCATCAAACCTAGTTCGTCTCCTTGGGGAGCACCAGTTTTATTTGTCAAGAAAAAGGATGGATCGATGCGTCTGTGCATCGACTACCGTGAGCTTAATAAGGTCACTATCAAGAATAGGTATCCTTTGCCCAGAATCGACGATCTGTTCGATCAACTGCAAGGGGCAAGTTTCTTCTCTAAGATTGACTTAAGGTCAGGCTATCATCAACTAAAGGTTAGAGATGAAGATGTACACAAGACTGCATTTAGGACTCGTTATGGTCATTACGAGTTCCTAGTGATGCCTTTTGGGCTCACTAATGCACCGGCCACATTCATGGATCTCATGAATCGCGTTTGCAAGCCGCACTTAGATAAATTCGTCATCGTTTTCATCGATGATATCCTCATCTACTCGAAGAACCAAGCTGACCACGAGAAGCATCTTCACTGCATTTTGGAACTACTTCATAAAGAAAAGCTCTATGCCAAGTTCTCGAAGTGTGAATTCTGGCTTCAAGAAGTCCAATTTCTTAGACATGTTGTTAGTGAGAGTGGTATCCAAGTAGATCCCGCTAAAGTTGAAGCTGTCATGAATTGGCATGAGCCAAGGACGCCTACAGAAATTCGTAGCTTCCTAGGTTTGGCAGGATACTATAGGCGATTCATTGAAAACTTCTCAAGGATTCCTGCACCCCTGACTTCGCTGACGCGTAAGAAGATTAAGTTTGACTGGGGTCCTAAGCAGCAGGAATCCTTCGATATTCTGAAACAAAAGTTGAGCAATGCTCCAGTACTGACATTGCCTGAAGGAATAGAGGAGTTTGTAGTTTATTGTGATGCATCACACACCGGGATGGGATGTGTGCTTATGCAGAAAGGCAAAGTCATTGCCTATGCTTCACGCCAGTTAAAAGTGCACGAAAAGAATTACACCACCCATGACTTGGAATTGGGTGCCGTTGTATTTGCACTAAAACTTTGGAGGCACTACTTATATGGAATCAAATGTGTGATCTATTTTGATCACAAAAGCCTTCAACATCTGTTCAATCAGAAGGACTTAAACATGAGGCAACGCCGATGGATGGAAACTCTGAATGATTATGATTGTGAAATAAGATACCATCCCGGCAAGGCGAATGTAGTCGCCGATGCCTTGAGTCGAAAGGAGAAAGTGAAACCCATCCGAATCAACGCCAAGCGCATGGAAATAAAGAATAATTTGATTGAAAGGTTGTTAGCTGCACAGAAGGAAGCTGTGTTGGAAGCTAACTATCCTAACGAAAAGCTAGGGGTAACTGAGGAGCAGTTAACACTTAGCAAGGACGGAATACTAAGATTGAATGGACGAATATGGGTTCCAATTTATGGAGGACTTCGAGATGTTATCCTCCAGGAAGCCCATAGTTCCAAATACTCCGTTCATCCTGGAGCTGATAAGATGTACCAGGATCTAAGGGCAAACTATTGGTGGATAGGCTTGAAGAAGTGTGTAGCTACCTATGTAGCTAAATGCTTGACATGTGCGCAAGTCAAAGCAGAACATCAAAAACCGTCAGGTTTGCTACAACAGCCTGAACTTCCTACGTGGAATTGGGAGATGGTGACGATGGATTTCATCACCAAGCTGCCAAAGACAAGGAAAGGCAATGATACTATATGGGTGATCGTTGATAGACTGACTAAGTCAGCTCATTTCTTACCCATCAAGGAGACTTATAGCTCCGACATGTTAGCCCAGTTATACGTTGATAAGATTGTAGCCTTACATGGCATACCTATGTCTATTATCTCCGACAGGGATACTAGATACACGTCACATTTTTGGAAAAGCTTCCAACAATCTTTGGGCACGCGTTTGAATTTTAGTATGGCTTACCATCCTTAGACAGACGGTCAGAGTGAGCGTACTATTCAAACGTTGGAAGACATGCTTCGTGCATGTGTGATTGATTTGGGTGGTAGTTGGGATAACCACCTACCACTAATCGAGTTCTCCTACAACAATAGCTACCACACCAGCATTAAAGCTGCGCCTTTCGAGGCTTTATACGGTAGAAAGTGTAGAATGCCCGTTTGTTGGGCGGAAGTTGGAGATGTCCAGTTATCAGGACCGGAGATAGTCTTTGAAACGACGGACAAGATTGTCCAGATTCGTGACCGTCTCAAAGCTGCCCGAGATAGGCAGAAGAGTTACGCTGATCCAAAGCGTAAAGCTTTTAACTTCGAGGTAGGTGATAAAGTCTTGCTTAAAGTATCACCCTGGAAAGGAGTGATGCGATTTGGTAAGAAAGGCAAGCTAAGCCCGAGATACATAGGACCTTTCGAGGTTATCGAACGTGTCGGGTCAGTTGCCTATAAGCTAAACTTACCAGAAGAGCTCAGTGGAATTCACAATGTATTTCACATCTGCAATCTGAAAAAGTGTTTCGCTGATGAATCACTGGTCATACCACATTCAGATGTGCATATAGATGAGAGCTTTACATTTGTGGAAAAACCATTGTCGATCGAGGATCGACAGGTTAAGAAGCTTCGAAGGAAGCATGTACCGATTGTAAAGGTCAAATGGGATGCCCGTAGAGGTCCCGAATACACTTGGGAGGTTGAGTCCACGATGAAAGAAAAGTACCCTTATCTATTTCAGTAAATCTAGAGGTCGAGATTTCTTTTAAGGGGGTGAGGATGTAACACCTCGAAAATTTACGTCCTATAATGTCTTGACACGTGTCATAACCTTTGAACGTGTGAAAGAATACTTTCGAGGGACTAAAGTTGACAAACAAGGAAACTATGTAAATATAAGGGTTCAAAGTGTCAACAATGAATAAACATACTTTACAATAAGCCTACATGATGTTTATAACCTTAAACGAATGGATCATGGATCATACGAAGCGAATTGTGAAAGAAAGTGAGAGATTACAAACTACAGGGGTTAAATGTGTCAACATGTTTAAGATATACCTCTGAGTGACCTTTTAGCAAACCCGAAGCTTTGTAACGATTAATTATGCTCACTAGAATGCACCATAAAAATTTCACCAAGTTTCGTTACCGTATGAGAAAGTTATGATAAAATTCGTGTGTGAGGGTTAGAATCGTCAACACTGAAAATTAGGGCTTTTCGGGTAATCACAAAGTTACCCGAGGACTTGACAAAGATGGTATAAGCCTTAAAGCCCCTAAATATCAATTTTAAAGGTTTAAAATGCAAGAATGAAAGTGAAAGCCACATTTAGGAGGACCGGGGACTGAAATGCAATAAAAGGAAAGTTTGAAACCTGAAGCCAGCCTCCATGCGGGCCGCGTAAGGATTGCCAATACCTTACAGGGGCCGCGTCAGGACCCCAGATGCAGAAAATAACAGCCAGCTGCCTGTTGTGTCTTTAACCGACTTAAAACTCAAGTTTTCGATACCATGGGCTGCCTATGATGGTATTTAGCCTATAGAAGACACATGTTTACATCCTTGATTGTTAGTAGACCCATTTGGCATCAATCTTGTATGATCAAAGTTCATATATAAGTCTCATGTTGCAACATGCAACCACACTTCAACTTCTGGACATTTTGAGGAGCACAACAGCAGACACAAGACCTTCCTAATCATCATTAGACACGAGTAAGTATGTTTAACCCTTCTAAATTAAGTCTTGCTTAGTTTATAGCTTAAAAGTCAAACCGTCGTAATTACGGTTTGACTTAACGATAAAACACAAACAGTCCAGTGTTTTGCCGAAATGAAAGTTGTTATAAGTTGGTAATTATGTGGGCTTTAAAGCCTTAAAAGGGCACCCACTGATTTCCATCCTAACTAGGTCGTTTGTCGAGTCAACGGTAATTAGAAAAAGTCAACAGAATCATTAAACGCGTAATTAGCGATATAGAAGGTGTGTAACCTGTTTTATCATTCATATAACTTGCTAATAAGTATAAAAACGTGTCTACGCTTGTTTGATTCGACAACTTTCTGTTTTGAACCGATTCGGAACCGAAAGACGCAAAAGTTTGACTTTTGCTTTGACTTCACTTCTGACAAGTTTAGACATGCCTTAAAGTTCCATTAGGACCTAGTTACATGTGTGTATAACCCTCTGCGTTTATATCACTTAAATCCTTAATTGTCCGACGTTTCCGTTAAATGCTTAAATATGGACCATAATACCCTTATGACCAAACAACGAGAATTTTGGAAATGTGAAAGTACAATAATCTTCGTTACTGATTATAAAACATGTCCCTAAATTTTCACATCAGTTGGAGGTCTAGATTAGGAGTTATGCTTAATGACGTAATTAGAACGCTTCTTAATAATTAAGCGGCGTCATTAGCATAAAGCCTAGCTAAACCCAATTTTTGACACCAAACCTTTTACCCACTGATGTAATATAATATTTTGGGATTTTTGAAGATTTTTAATTATTTTTAAACTGATCATAAGCTAGGATTAGTGCCTTAATTCGGTAAATACCGAATATGCCCTTTTTGGCCATAAAATGAGTTTTACAAATCCTTTTGATGCCAATCCAATTGCTACTGATTTTAAATAATAAATGTAGTGTTTTGAACCTGTTTAACTGATTAGAAAACTCAGAATCCTATTTTAACCCGTACGTCGCTTAAAACGGCTTCATACGCGTATTATACGCATAGTTTGGGTTTAAAATTATTTTGGCATATAAGACTTATAACCAAATGTTATAACCTGTTAAAATAAGCTATTTTACTAATTTATTCAGACCTGGATCACAGAAGATAAATTAATCCCTTTTATAACCTTTAAAATGACCAAAATACCCCTACGGGGCTTAATATGAGATTAAACTCGTTTTGGGCATAATGGAAGGTATCCTACTGATATCACAACATATTTAAGGCATCTTAACTTAGGAAACCTGTTTAGGACTCTTATGGTTACCCGTTACGCTTCATGCGCATTCGGTTCGGTTTATGTAACTAGTTTACATAAATTAGCCGAAACGGGTCAAACCTTATCGGTTTTATCTGAAAATCCAGAATGTGTATAATATACCCATACTAAGCAAGTCTTCAAACTTGTCGGGTCTAAATCACATTCTATCCGGTCTTCGCTTAATCGTGCTACGAACCGTATCTTTAAAACTAACCGGTCTAAGCTTAAGCTTAATTAAAGACCCGTTAGGATTCTAATAGGTTGTTATAAACCTTCGTTCCAGAATAGGAGACCCGGTAAAAGATACTTGCACTCGCTGATTTTGATTTATACTTCCTCAGGTAAATACTTTTAACTTATTTTCCCTATACGGGCTTGGGGTACGGTATATAAAATACCGCTTGGTCGGGCATTGAATCTTTAATTGTATGATGGTTAAAGTATTGAGATGTCTCGTTTAAATTGTTTTGTTTGCTTAAAGCCTATGGGGGGTTAATGACCATGTCCCGGATATCCCTGGCATCATTTTACGAAATGGCCACGACCTAAGCACGGGGCGTAGGCGTACGCCCGTCGGTGTCTCATATACATAATGTGGTGTGTCTATTGATCTTTAACCCGGCTCGACCCGGGCTACTGAACGCATAAGTAACATGTAAATCCTTTACAAGAATTATATTCAAATAATTATCCCAAGTTATAAAATATTATTTGTGCCTTAAATGCATTTTCTTAAACTCTTTTCAAAATGAGTCGGTTGATTGTATTTACCAGTGTAAACTGACGTATTTTCTCAAAAAGGTTAAGTGCAGGTACTACGCGTAATAGGCTGGCTTTGCTCCTAGCATCCACAATAAGTCTCGCAAGCTTGGATGTCATAGACTGTTGAACATTGTTTCCTTTTATTTGATCTACCTGTGGATTTATATTCAACTACTTGCGATACTTAATATTACAATATCGTTTGGTTGAAATGAATCTATACTTTGCTTCTGCTGTGCATTTAAATATTATGTTGTTTGACTATTATGTTGCCAACCGCGTCACGATACTCCCCCACCAGGCCCACCGGTGACACGTGGAAATTCGGGGTGTGACATAGGGTTTATTTCAAATCATGCATACATCCTATTTTCACCCAAATAACCATCATTCAAGATCAATTTTCGAACTTCTAGGGTTCATCAAGAATCTGAGATGGAACAAAATACTGAAATTCGACATACCTTATGATCCCATAAGCTTGGTGATTGTTTTTATGTGTTCATGCATACGATTTGGCTCTGATTCACCCTTCAATTTGGTGAATTTCTTGAAGTTTAGGGTTGAGTTTTGAGAGCTCCTTGTGGCTCTGATGAAATCGCAGACACCACATACGTATGTGTGGTTTGTGTTTTTAATTTTTTTTTTTTATTAAACTTCATTACATTTGCCCATGTTTAGTCCCTCAAGTTTAGAGATTCATAAATGAAACTATAACTCATAGTTAATTATTTAATTACCCATTACTAACTAGGTTAATTTTACCTAGTTAACTTAGTGGGTTCCGGGAGTTAAAAAAAACCCGTTTTATTTAAAGTCTCGTTGATTCGCTCGTATTTAATTATTAGGATTTCTTATTTAAATCCAATTATTTACCGGGTTATTTTTACTGCTAACGGTACTTTACCCGTCTTTTAGCATTAACAGAGTTTGATTACCAAACCCGTTTTCGGGGTGTTACACATAACAACACCTTCCATAAGGAAGCGTTCATTAGGCAGGGATGCTCATTCAGTGATGCAGTTCTGAATAACTTGGGAGGCACCAAGAAGATGGAGGAAGGTGGGGGGTTTACGGAGAAGGTGGTGGAAGTGCATGAAGAGACTAGCGCGTACTTTGATCTACAAGGTAGAGCAGTTGTTGGAAGAGTTAGTAATTTCATAAATTTGATCAGATTGAAGGAAAATCTTAAGGCAGCCGGCGTTAGTGGTTTCAAACTGTATTATTTGGGGGGATTGAACATGATGATTGCTTTTGAGGATGATATTGATGCTTCGGTTTTTGTTCTTGACGTGACCATGTGGAAGAAATGGTTCGAGATGTTAGATATTTGGTCGGGCGAATCATTGGCGTATGAAAGGCTTGCATGGTTGAAATTTCATGGTATGCCTCTGCGTTTGGCGGAAAATAAGGTTTTCGACAACGTGGCTTCGATGTTCGGGAAAGTAGTTAAAAGCTCTCAGATGTCTTTGAGTGATTGGGATATGTCTACTAATAGTGTTGGTATTCTGGTGGGTTCGGGGTCTAGAATCTCAGACTCGATAATCCTAAAATGGAAAAACAAAAGGTTTATGGTGTGGGTGATGGAAGAATTGGACGACTGGGTTCCGGACTGTTTTTTCGATAAGGATGGGGAAGCTGATGTGTTACCGTCGAGTAATAAGCAACAAGGTCATAGTGTGGGTAATCCAAAGAAAGATGAAGTCTTGGTTGAGGATAGTTCGAATGAGGAGAAAGGAAGAGATGATGTTTCGCCCTGTTCCAAATTTGAGGGGGTCCTAGAAGGAGATTCAGGGGAAGGTGCAAGTCCGGACAACAAGTCGCCGGAATCCCGGTTTCCGGAAGAAGTTCTCAAACAGTCAGGGGCATTTAATGACGTTGATTTCCTAGATAATGATTATCAGAAGATGTTTGGAGTCTCAAGTTCTGTTCCAAATCCCGAGATCAGGAAGGCGCCGAAAAGTCACAGTAGGGACCAGAATACACGTGCTAGGATATTTTCCAATAATGATTTTTCTTCTTTGTTTAATTATGTGGATAAGTTGGGTAGGCCCATATCTAGTGAAAGAAAAACAAGGCCCAAGTTAAGGAAGGTGGGTCACCGAGGTAGTTTGAGGCCAAAAGCTTTAGTTAGGCCTGCAAAAAGAAGAAGAGACAAAGGGGAATTTGTTTTTGACCTTAATATCAGAGTTGATAATGTTTATTCGAAGTCTCAACAGGGGCGTCATTATTCTGTGGATAATTCTTCTCTGGGGAATCAAGACAATCACAATCTAGAGGAAGGAAACAACGATACAGGCAATGATCGACTAGAGTCTGGCGAGAGATCAGGAGATTTGGATAGATGCTCAGTGGATAAGGTGGATTCGGAAGTCAGGAATATTGTTTCTATCGGAAACATTGTGGGGGTGACCTAGGTAACCATATAAATCTAATTAGCGAAACCATCAGAGGCGAAGGTATTAATGCAGTGCATCAATGACTTTTTTGTCGGTCAACATCAGGGGAATTGCGGGGGATTCTAAGGCGACCTGGATCAAAGATTTGAGGATTTCGAATAATATCAGCATTATCGCTCTGCAAGAGACTAAGGTTGCTTCTTTATCTAATTATGTTCTTGTGAAATATTGGGGAAACAAAAATTTTGAATCCATTTGCTCAGCTTCGGTGGGGCTCTCGGGAGGGTTAGCTTGGATTTGGGATCCCAAAGTTATCAAGGTGGACTCTTATGTGATGGAAAGGAACTTTCTGTTGTTAAAAGGTGTTATGGTTGGAAGTGGCGAAGCGATAAATCTGATTAACGTTTATGCCCCTCAAAATACGGCGGCAAAGTTACTTCTGTGGGGTGAGTTATCTAATGTCATAGATTCGTCGGCGGGTCAGTGGGTTATCGTTGGGGATTTTAATGCGGTTCGGTCTGCCGATGAAACGAAACGCTCTCAATTTAAGCCGGTATGTTCGAAAAACTTTAATAAGTTTATTTTTGACAATGGCTTGCTCGAATACCCTATGCAGGGTAGGAAGTTTACCTGTATCAGAGAAAATGGTAAAAAATTAAGTAAGCTGGATCGTTTTCTGGTGTGTGCGGAGTTTTTTAATAAGTGGCCGTCGGCTTGTGTGAGAGCTATGCACAACCGGTACTCCGATCATTGTCCGATCATTCTCGAACTGGTGGATTTAAAATTTGGACCTCGCCCCTTTAGGGTATTTAGTTCTTGGATTGGGAAACCTGGTTTTGATGTTGCGGTTAAGGAGGCTCTGGATGGTGTGCAATGTTTTGACCCCTCAGATTCGTGTCTTTCATTCAAGTTTGCTCGTATTAGATCGAATCTTAAGATTTGGAGGGATGAGTATTTGGCTAAAGAAAATGAAAAAGAGAAAGTTGCCTTGGCGGAGTTGGAATAGTTGGAGATAGATTTGGAATCGAGGGATTTAACGGAAGAGGAAGAATGGATTATGGCGGAAAACAATAAAGTGATTAAGAAGATCGATAATAGGAAAAATGCGGATGTTAAACAAAGAGCTCGGTTGAAGTGGGCAATTGACGGCGACAAAAATTCGAAATTCTTTCACGCCATGGTCAATAACAGGAAAGCTTCGAACAACATTCATGGATTATCTATTAATGGAGTTTGGAGCACCAAGCCGACGAAGATTAAAAAACAGGTGCACTCCTTTTTTCGTGATAAATTCAAAGAAAGAATTCTTAACAGACCTGAGCTTTTTGTCACAATATTAAGAGGATTTCGGGGGATGAAAGTGTGATGCTTACCGAGCCTTTTACTGAACAAGAAATCAAAAACGCTATTTTTGAATGTGGAGACGACCGATCCCCGGGGCCGGATGGTCTTAATTTCAGATTCATTAGGCACTTTTGGGAATTATTTAAAGACGATTTATGTAAAAATTTTGCGTGGTTCCATAACTGTGGCACAATTAGTGACGGCAGTGGGTCGTCGTTTATTGCTCTTGTTCCCAAAATCACTGATCCGGATTCGCTTAATAATTATAGACCTATTAACTTGGTTGGAGTTATTAGTAAAGCTATCTCCAAAGTTTTGGCTAACCGGATGAGATCGGTTTTGGATGGGATTATTTCGGATTCGCAGTCTGCGTTTTGAAAGGTAGATACATATTGGACGGCCCCCTTATTATCAATGAAATTATCACTTGGATAAAGAAGAGGAATTCGGAAGCTTTTTTCTTGAAAATTGACTTCGAAAAGGCCTATGATAACGTCAATTGGAAGTTCGTGATTAATATGCTTCATCAAATGGGTTTCTCGAATTTATGGTGTAACTGGATCTTGAGTATTCTTAAATCGGCGTCTTCGTCAGTTCTGGTGAACGGGGCTCTGACTTTCCTTTTTAGATGTGAGAAAGGTATGAGACAAGGAGATCCTCTATCCCCGTTTCTGTTTTTGGTCGTAATGGAGGCTCTGTCGTGTATGTTCAGAAGTGCGAGAGAAGCGGGGACTATTAAAGGGATTGTCACCCCTAATAATGGGCCGAATATTACCCATCTTTTTTACGTGGATGATGCCTTAGTTGTGGGGGAGTGGTCCAAAACTGAGGTAATTAATATTGTTAGAATTCTTCGGTTTTTTTATGTTTGCTTGGGTCTGAAAATTAACCTAGAAAAATCCAATTTATATGGGATAGGAGTGGGGTTGGAAGAAACGGGGGTTATGGCTAACGAGGTTGGGTGCAAACCGGGCTCTCTTCCTTTCAAGTTCCTTGGTCTTTACGTGGGGGCTAACATGAATAGGATAAATAATTGGCAGCCGGTAATTGATATTTTCCGTTCTCGTCTTGCTAAATGGAAATCTCACTTATTGTCGATAGGTGGAAGGGTAGTTATTATAAAATCGGTTTTGGAATGTCTCCCAAACTACTATTTTTCTTTATACAAAGCCCCGAAGAAGGTTTTATCGGATTTGGAAGCTATGATAAAAAAAATTCTTTGGGGAGGTGGGCAAGAGGAGAGGAAGATGCATCGGGTGGCATTGGATCGGGTCGCTTGTCATAAGAAAGATGGGGGTTTGGGTTTGAATAAGCTCTCGGAGATTAACTTATCTCTCTTGGCTAAATGGGGGTGGCGTTACAAAACGGAGGTCAATAACCTTTGGAAAAGAATAGTGGATGCATTACATTTCAGTCGGATCGGGTGGGAATGTATTCCGTTTAAGAAATCTCTTAGTGGTGTTTGGAGCAACATAGCGAAGGTTTTTATTAACACTAAAGCGGACGGAGTTCCTCTTCAGAATTTTTTGAAAGGCGAAGTCGGTAACGGGAATAATATTTCTTTTTGGCTTGATACGTGGGTTAACAACGAGCCGCTCAAGCTGACTTACCCGGCTTTGTTTCGTTTGGATACGGATAAAAGATGTAAAGTTTCGGACAGAATTAAACGCCATGATGTTGTCTTATCTTATGAATGGAGCTGGTGGTCGCCATTGATCGATCAGGCTGTCGTAGAAGACTTTCAGCGGCTTCGTCAGTCGCTTAATTCGGTCCAGATTTCATTCGCTGCAGACAGATGGAGATTGGCCGCTGATCTGGAAGGTTTGTTTTCTGTTAAAAATGTTAAAAAGATGTTGTACCCGGTTACGGAGATAAATAACAGGTATATAATGGAGTGGTGCAAATGGGTCCCTGACAAATGTAACATACACAACATACACGCGTGGAGATCGGAGATGGAAAGGATTCCAACGGGCGAAGCTTTAAGGAAAAGAAATGTTTTTCTCGGTGATTTGATGTGTCCGGTTTGCAGTTCTGCCGACGAGTCAGCTGAGCACCTGTTTTGTGCTTGTATTGTTGCGGTCAATGTTTGAAATGGAGTGAGCACATGGTGTAAAGTCCCTAATATTTTCGCGTTTACGATAATAGACCTTCTCGAGACTCACAAGGTCATCCCAGGGTCGGAGAAGAAAAAGGAAGTTATTCAGGGAATTGTCATTATAGTGTGCTGGAGCCTGTGGCGTGCAAGAAATAATTGGGTGTTTTCTAGAATTCCAATTAAGATTGACAAAATTATTAGCGAGGTCAAGTCGTTAGGCTTTCTATGGTACTCGAATAGATCGAAAAATAGAGGTATAGAGTGGAGAGAGTGGAGAGAGTGGTGTTCTTTTGATTTCATGTAATTGTTTGCTGTCGATTTTTGTCGGCCCAGTTTGTGTCGGCAGTTGGTTAATGAAGTTTACTTTTCAAAAATATATATATATATACTTTTCAAAAAAAATATATATATGATTCAATCGCCACGCATGACCATCATGTTCTTTTTAAAAAAGCCCGGTACACAAAAAGCCCAATATGAGGCTTATACTTAACAGAAACAAAAAGAATGCTTCGAATAGGTCTGGTGTTGGAACTTTGAATGGTTTATATTTTATTTTATTTTAGTAGGAAACTAGTCGGGTTGTATAAAGAAAATACTTCTTATAATTGGAATTACTTTTTATGTTTGTTATAAAAGAAAATAAACCTAGATTAATACATATATTTTGAACAACAATCTAATTTACTCTTAATTCTATACCATCATCTATCGCGAGACTCAAACCATAACCTAGATTAATACTACATCTGATATCAGTGGCGAAACTAACTCATTAAATCAGGGATATCCCAAAAGAAAAAAAAAATTACTGTGCAATCATATAATATTAAAAAATGATAATAAATAAATAAAGTAAAACAAATACCTAATAGATTTTTCTTCTTTTTTTTATAACTTGAAATCGTTACATCACATCGTCGTCTTTTAATTTATAAAAAAATCATTTTCGGCCGCACAAATCATGGCATGTTTCAAAATTCTGAGCATGTTTCAGTTTTATTATTGTTTTGGGTTTGGGCTAATAGGCTAGGTTTATCAATTACCCAAACATAAGCATAAGCTAGTTATAGTTTTCTAAACGGAATAAATTCAAAAATAACTTTTAAATCTTATAAAAAGAATTGGATTTTACTAAAATAATGTATCCAATTTTTTTGTTAGGGGTATCCTAGAATTGTTTTAGAGGTATCATTTGCATAAAAAAATAATAATAATAATAATAATAATACACTACGCATACGAAGTTGAGCCGTAGCGCGTGCTACGGCTAATATAATGGTGGTTCCGCCCCAATCTGATATGTATATTGATCGCTATATAGTATAGTATATACATGTGTATAAGCCAATGATCTCTAGATCAAGTGGTGGAGGACTTGCATTTCTCTTGAGAGATGCAGGTTCGACTCCCACTTGGTGCAGAGTGAGGCACTGGTGGGCAATGATAGGAGACCCAGGGAAACCTGGGTTGGATCCTTGAGTCAAACGGGTTTTACCGGTAATTTCACCGTTGTGCCTACGGGCGGGTGGGTTACTGGGTTTTCCCCGGAATTGATGGTGGACTCGGTTTACTCTCGGAGCACTCTGTTTGTCCAGTGGGTGCCCCGAGAGTGCTCGGGATTGAGTTTGTTGGCCGTAAAAAAAAAATATACATGTGTATAAAAATCAGCACCCACCCATTTGACAATTGATTAATTAGAAGGTGAAGTAAATAGAGAGTCAGCGGTATAGTAGCCGGCAAGTGACAGTACGTGTACTCAGCCTCTGAGCTCAAGTTATTACAGCATTTAACACACCATAGAAGCTGAGAGGTGAGATCTGACCATCCCAACTCACCATTTTTATGACTGTAATGATTGATTGGGTCCATATCAGGCACAACCACCTCTCTTTACTTATTTTAATGCTATATATAAACTCTATTACTTAATTTAGTTTTATACAAAGAATTACAAGTTTACATGAAATGAAAATAAACACATGGTATATAATTAGTTTTTCACATTAGTTTTTTTTTTAAATGACCATTTACCTCTTCCAATCAAGTATAACTAGTAAAATACCTCGCGCGTTGCAGCGACACATCACATTGTATGTTAAACTCGAGTAAAACCACGGAATTGTAGATACGAAACACTCGTGAGTCGTGACGAAACATAGATAAATACACATGTGAAGGTTTACTCGTAAATCATAAAAGGGTTACGTCGTAAATAAAACTTGAGTAACTCCGTAAATATCTAAATTTATTATAATCTTTACATAATTTTAATAGATAAAACTATAATTATTCTAAAAGTAAAAAATAATACAGAAAATATAACACACAAATTGTTTAACACATTTAATACATAGAAAAAAAATGTATTTGAGTATAAAATTATGAATTGTTTATATTTCCAATTTGGTAAAATAAAATACGTCTATGTTTCATGTGGCTAAATTAAAAAAAGAAAAACTTTTGATGACTAAAATACATATACCTCAAAATTACAAAAGAAAAACAAAATTAGAGAAAATTCATTTTCTGTGTCCAGAATTTTTCTTAAATGTTAATATAAATCTTAGAGAGAAATGCCCGGATAGTCCCTGTGGTTTCACCTTTTTTCAGCTATAGTCCCTATCTTTCTAAAACTACTTGAATAGTCCCTGTGGTTTACCGTTTTGTTCTCGGATAGTCCCTGGCGCTAACTTCAGTTACTTTTCTCTGTTAAGTGGGTGTTAAGAGGGTGTGAAATGACCAATTTACCCTTTCCTTAAAAGGCGAAACCACAGGGACTATCCGGGCATCTTTCTCTTTTTATTTATAAAACCCCACCACCACACTTCATCTTCAACCTCCACCCTCCTCCACCCTCCACCACCACCATCCGCCACTCAACAACAGACACACCACCCACTCCCGATCTAATCCAACAAGCTTGCAAAGCCACCAGGTACCAACAACTATGCGAATCTTCACTAACCCAATACCCTAACAAAACCCCAATCCAAATCATCCAATCAGCATTAACCGTTTCATACAACACCCTCCTTGAAGCTCAGTCAATGGCTGCACAGTGGCTCCGGTCACACACACCCACCTGCAAACCCCCACCCCTCACTTAAAACCCTACCTACAAACACACCAGTCGTACAACACCCTCATCCTCCCTCTCGATCTCTCTCGGCTCCGGCCGTTTATCTGTCGGAGATGATGATGATGATTATTACTGAAGATGATCGTTGATTGGAGATTGGAGATGATGATTGATACTGATGAAGGAGAACCGGCGGTAGTAGCGGTGACGGTGGTTCTGGGTTCGAGATGCGGGTCAGCGGTTCGGGTCCGATGTCAACCACCACAGCACCACCGGTTGTGGTGGTTCTTGTGTTCGAGTCAAACCACAAACACCACGTTCCTCACCGGCGACGTAACCGTCACCGGAGAAACCGAGTTCAACTTCGATCTCCGATGCTCCACACAACCACCACCTGCAACTTACCTCCGTCTACACCACGTTCAACTTCGAGATTGACATTCATCATCTATGCCGACCACCGCCGTGTAACCTGCAACTCCTTCATCTTCTCTGACGGGTCCTCCGGCCTCCATCACCTTCACCGTCGGTTCATCATAACCACCCAACAGCCACCGCAAACCTTCCATCGTTAATCAACTGCCACACCGTCAAAATCACCACCACCACAGCCGCTAGAGAGAGAAAGAAGGGGGAGAGAGAGGGAGAAGGATCTTGATTTAGGGTTTCATTTCTTCAAAGATGTGCGTATTTGTGTGTGAGATTTACAGAGATCTGTTCTTTGTTTAGAGAGAGAGAGGGGAGTAGAAGATAATTTGAGATTTGATTGCTGTTGTTGTTGTTGTCTGCGTATAGAGAGAGGGGAGTAGAAGATAATGTAGAAGATGCCCGGATAGTCCTTGTGGTTTCGCCTTTTAAGGAAAGGGTAAATTGGTCATTTCACACCCTCTTAACACCCACTTAACAGAGAAAAGTAACTGAAGTTAGCGCCAGGGACTATCCGAGAACAAAACGGTAAACCACAGGGACTATTCAAGTAGTTTTAGAAAGATAGGGACTATAGCTGAAAAAAGGTGAAACCACAGGGACTATCCGGGCATTTCTCTCTAAATCTTATAATAAAATGATTTATGATGTAGGGATTAGATATTTATTTCCACTTTTGAGTGGCCGAAAAATAAGTAAGTAAAAGAGTGTGGCCAATATATAAAAGTACAAAAGTGAAATGTATATAGCAAGATGTTAATTAATATTTGATAAAATAAAATACGTCTGTGTTTTATGTGGCTAAATTGAAAAAAGAAAAACTTTTAATGACTAAAATACAAAAGATCGTACCTTAAAATTACAAAAAAAAAAAAAAAAAAATCGAGAAAATCCATTACTATCTGATAATTTTAAAAGTGAATGAATAGTACTTTAGTACTTTTATATTACTATATGATAATAACCTATTACTATATGATAATAATTATGAGCAAATGGTATCGAGTGTCGGTACCGGTATCAAATTAATTAAATCGGGTGTATTTTCGGTACCTGTTCGACACCGATATTCACCGGTTTTTACCCTTAGTTACCAGTGCCGTACCAGTACCGACCGTTATCAAACCGTACCGTACCAGGTATATTTGATACAAATACACACTTTTGGGCCTATATATTAAAAATAGAATTGAATCAATAGTAACATCACTAAGTGATGAGCAAATTGTATCGGGTACCGGTACCGGTATCAAATTTAGCAAACCGGTTGTATTTTCGGCACCAGTTCGGCACTGGTATTCACCAGTTTTTACCCTCAAATACCGGTGTTGTACCAGTATCTATCGGTACCGAACCGTACCGTACCAGGTATATATTCAGTACCGGTACCCACTTTTGGGGATTTCGCTAACGGTATTTTCGGTACCGGTTGGTACCGAGCTCATCAAATCCTGTAGCAACGTAACAATGCAAGTACTTTTAAAACTGAATGAACAGTACTTTTATATTACTATATGATAATAACCTATTACTATATGATAATAATTATGAGCAAATGGTATCGAGTGTCGGTACCGGTATCAAATTTACTAAATCGGGTGTATTTTCGGTACCTGTTCGACACCGATATTCACCGGTTTTTACCCTCAATTACCGGTTTCGTACCAGTACCGACCGTTATCAAACCGTACCGTACCAGGTATATTTGATACAGGTACACACTTTTGGGCCTATATATTAAAAATAGAATTAAATCAATAGTAACATCACTAAGTGATGAGCAAATGGTATCGGGTACCGGTACCGATATCAAATTTAGCAAACCGGTTGTATTTTCGGTACCAGTTCGGCACCGGTTTTTTACCCTCAAATACCGGTGTTGTACCAGTATCGATCGGTACCGAACCATACCGTACCAGGTATATTCAGTACCGGTACCCATTTTTGGGGATTTCGGTAACGGTATTTTCGGTACCGGTTGGTATCGAGCTCATCAAATCCTGTAGCAACGTAACAATGCAAGTAATTGCACCGTTTAGATTACTTTTTATACACACAATAAGTAAATTGTATTTCATTTGAATGAGGTTTTAAATACACAACTTATTTCGCTTCCTTTTTTGTCTTTTTCTGTAATAAATGAATTATAGCATGTAAAATTAACTTGGATATTTAGATTATTGATACAAATACACACTTTAGTACTTTAGTACTTTTATATTACTATATGATAATAACCTATTACTATATGATAATAATTATGAGCAAATGGTATCGAGTGTCGGTACCGGTATCAAATTAATTAAATCGGGTGTATTTTCGGTACCTGTTCGACACCGATATTCACCGGTTTTTACCCTTAATTACCGGTGCCGTACCAGTACCGACCGTTATCAAACCGTACCGTACCAGGTATATTTGATACAAATACACACTTTTGGGCCTATATATTAAAAATAGAATTGAATCAATAGTAACATCACTAAGTGATGAGCAAATTGTATCGGGTACCGGTACCGGTATCAAATTTAGCAAACCGGTTGTATTTTCGGCACCAGTTCGGCACTGGTATTCACCAGTTTTTACCCTCAAATACCGGTGTTGTACCAGTATCTATCGGTACCGAACCGTACCGTACCAGGTATATATTCAGTACCGGTACCCACTTTTGGGGATTTCGCTAACGGTATTTTCGGTACCGGTTGGTACCGAGCTCATCAAATCCTGTAGCAACGTAACAATGCAAGTACTTTTAAAACTGAATGAACAGTACTTTTATATTACTATATGATAATAACCTATTACTATATGATAATAATTATGAGCAAATGGTATCGAGTGTCGGTACCGGTATCAAATTTACTAAATCGGGTGTATTTTCGGTACCTGTTCGACACCGATATTCACCGGTTTTTACCCTCAATTACCGGTTTCGTACCAGTACCGACCGTTATCAAACCGTACCGTACCAGGTATATTTGATACAGGTACACACTTTTGGGCCTATATATTAAAAATAGAATTAAATCAATAGTAACATCACTAAGTGATGAGCAAATGGTATCGGGTACCGGTACCGATATCAAATTTAGCAAACCGGTTGTATTTTCGGTACCAGTTCGGCACCGGTTTTTTACCCTCAAATACCGGTGTTGTACCAGTATCGATCGGTACCGAACCATACCGTACCAGGTATATTCAGTACCGGTACCCATTTTTGGGGATTTCGGTAACGGTATTTTCGGTACCGGTTGGTATCGAGCTCATCAAATCCTGTAGCAACGTAACAATGCAAGTAATTGCACCGTTTAGATTACTTTTTATACACACAATAAGTAAATTGTATTTCATTTGAATGAGGTTTTAAATACACAACTTATTTCGCTTCCTTTTTTGTCTTTTTCTGTAATAAATGAATTATAGCATGTAAAATTAACTTGGATATTTAGATTATTGATGAGCAAATCGTATCAAATCCTGTAATCAAACCAGTATCGTATCGGTACCAAATTTACTATACCAAATCATTTTCGGCACCAATTTGGTACCCACCTTTTGGCGTTTTCAGAATCGTTACTTTCGGTTCAACACCGGTCTAGCACCATACCTGTATTTATTGATTTTTACCTTCAAATACCATACCGTATTGTACCGAGCATTTTCGGTGCAGGTACCTAATTTCGATGATTTTCCTGATCGGTACTTTCGGTGCCGTTACCGGTACCGAGCTCATCCATATTTTAACGTGTTAGCACCAAAATAACTGAACTGAAAACAACTGAATTTCCAACGTGTAGGACGTGTAGGGTCCTATTATTATATATTAGGTTATTTAAAATCTTTTTTAGAACTGAATGACTATCCTTACCATGTCATTTTTATTTATTTTTGATATTCGGTAGCTGCTTGCCGTTGCTGACACGCGTTTTGCAGTCATTGGGTCTCCGCCGCAACGCGCGGACATAAAATCAACTAGTTTACATTGTGTCCAGAATTTTTCTTAAATGTTAATATAAATCTTATAATAAAATAATTTATGATGTAGAGATTAGATATTTATTTCCACTTTTGAGTGGCCAAAAAATAAGTAAAAGAGTGTGGCCAATATATAAAAGTACAAAAGCGAAATGCAGCTAGCAAGATGTTAATTAATAGAGTGAATTTCAAGGATATCCTTTACCTTTATACCAATTTTCAGGCGCTGTCATTTATGTTTAAAATTGACGATTTTTGTCCTTTATGTTTTCATATCATTCACGTTTTGTCCTTTAGGCCTAACTCAGTTAGTTTTTTTAGTTAAATTTGGTCATGTGCTTTGCACATGAGGGCATTTTTGTCAATTCAAAAGGTGCAGAAGCTTTGAGCTGTAAATTTGTCGTTGAACTTACCTTTGAATTGACAAAAATGCCCTCATGTGCAAAGCACATAACCAAATTTAACTGAAAAAACTGAGTTAGGCTTAAAGAACAAAACGTGTATGATATGAAAACATAAAGGACAAAACTCATCAATTTTGAACATAAAGGACAGTGCCTGAAAATGGGTATAAAGATAAAGGACAATCCTTGAAATTCACTCTAATTAATATATATAATAACACAAATATATTCAAATTACACAACAACTACCTGTGAACGTCTATCTCCCGATTGTTTGTCACCATCTTTGGTCATATCCTTAGGTTTTATCACGTCATATTTGCGTCACGTATACACCACATAAGCAAGGGACTTTATCTTTAACTTGAATGATGTGGGATAACGCTCACTTTAAATTATATATATAAAAGGAAATCAAAAAGAAAAGAGTAAATTGCCATTTTGGTCCCTGTGGTTTGGCCAGTTTTGCCATTTTAGTCCAAATCTTAAACTTTTTACATCTGGGTCCCTGTGGCTTGCATTTTGTTGCCATTTTAGTCCAAAATTCAAAAACCCTCTATTTTGACTGTTGAAAACTGATTATTTTGTCCTTTAGTGCAGGGGCATTTTAGTCATTTTTTAAATTTCATTTGTTGTAAATATGAAGACCCAGATCAAAATAAAACTCAGATCAACTAATCAGCTCTCTCTCTCTTCTCTCTCTCTCTCTCTCTCTATAGCACCACCACCACCGCCACCTCCCCCCTCTCTCTCTTCTCTCTCTCTCTATAGCACCACCACCACCGCCACCTCCTCCCCCTTCTCACCACCGCCACTCCGGCGTTGTCCCATCCAACAGTCACACCCACACCTCCGTCCTCATTTACCGGCGACCAATGTCGTTTTTCGGTGACAGCCGACACTCCGATTTCAGGCCTACACACACGTATGTTCTGGAGATCAGAGAGAGAGGAGAGAGAAAGGAACTCCGATGAAGGCGGCTCTGCCGCTATGACGACAGTGTTGGTGAAATTGATGATGATCGATGACTGAGGTTTTTGGTTATGATGATGAATCGCTGAAGTTTTCGACGATGAAGATGAGCAGCTGATTGATTGATGCTGATGAAGGAGGTTCGAAGTTTCCCCAAATAAATCATCATCATCCCCAAATAAACCCCTAACTAGAAAGAAACTCAGCAGCAGACTTATCCAAGTGTCAATGATGACCAGGTGTTGGTTAAGGTTGTGGCTGCTGCTCTTAATCCTGTTGATTTTAAGCGACGGCTTGGAAAGTTTCAGGCGACTGATTCTGCTCTTCCGGTAATGTTTGTGGTTAATATGATGTGTTTTGATTGAATTTTTGTTGGATAAAATAGAAATTAGACTCCATACTTGTTGAATTCGGTGTATACAAGTCAATTTAGGGATGTAAACGAGCTGAGTCGGGCTGGGGTGGGCTCAGGCAGTTTGTGGTGGTGGTGGTGGTGGTGGTGGTGTTCGACAAAGAGGAGAGAGAGAGAGAATAGAGAGATGGGTGTTTAGAGAGAGAAAGAAAGAGTGTGTGTGTGTGCAGGTTTTAGAGAGAGAGTTCACGGGGATGGTGGTGTTGGCGGCAGTGGGATGGTGGTGGTGGGATGATGCGGTGGTGGGGGTGGTGGTGTGGTGGTAGTTCAGAGAAGAGAGAGAGAGAGAGAGAGAGAGCAGAGTGTATCTGTATGTGTGGTGGTGGTTGATCTAAAGAGTGTATATGTATGTGTGTGTTTATATATATATATATAT
This sequence comes from Helianthus tuberosus, assembly GCA_030545235.1. Taxonomy (NCBI): domain Eukaryota; kingdom Viridiplantae; phylum Streptophyta; class Magnoliopsida; order Asterales; family Asteraceae; genus Helianthus; species Helianthus tuberosus. The sequence goes on from JARYGA010037567.1 coordinate 22,916, forward strand.
ATATATATATATATATATATATATATATATATATTAATTTTTGAATTAAGAAAATGTTAAATGAAAAGCAAAATGACCAAAATGCCCATGAACTAAAAGACAAAATAGGAGGTTACAACAGTAAAAAAAATAGGGTTTTTAAATTTTGGACTAAAATGGCAACAAAATGCAAACCACAGGAACCCAGATGTAAAAAGTTTGAGATTTGGACTAAAATGGCAAAACTGGCCAAACCACAAGGACCAAAATGGCAGTTTACTCAAAAGAAAAATTCTAATTGGTTGGAATTAATAGGCCTCACATACATAACCTTTTGGTGCTCACTAAAGAGACCCCCCCCCCCCATAACGCTCACAAGGCAGTGTTTGAGGCATCATAAGGGTGATGTGGCGAGGGGCGCTAGCCCACACCATATATCCTTAAGAATTTAGGGCTGTAAACGAACCGAACGGTCAGCGAACGGTTCGAGAACCGTTCGGTGGGATGTTCGTTTATGTTCGTTCGTTTAAACGAACATGAACAAGAAATTTTGTTCGATTAGTTAAATGAACGACCATGAACAGAGGTCTCGTTTGTTCAATTATGTTCGTGAACGTTCGGTAAGGTGTTCGTGAACGTGTTCATGAACATTCGGTGATTTGCGTTCGTTTATGTTCGTATGTTTGTGTTTTAATTGAAGATCTTTGTACTTTCTTATATTTTATTTGTAGTTTTTATATTATTAAACTTTTATTTATTTTATTTCCCTAAGAATTAAACTAGGAAACCCACTTTCACCTTGTTTATGCATCATTTCTCTTTCATTTCTCATTATTTACATCCACGAATACAATCGACCTCCGTTGCACAATAAGGGATTCAAGTTCGAGTGCTACTCTCTGGGCCATCTATCTTTATCCTTCGTCGCGTTCGCAAAATTTATGTGTGTTCGTGAACCATTCGCAAACGCGCTCATTTCCTTAATGAACGAACAAGAACATAAAATCTCGTTCGGCAAGTGTTCATGAACCGTTCATGAACACGTTTATTTCCTTAACGAACGAACACGAACAAGGCCTTGTTCATGTTCGTTCGGTTTGTTTACAGTCCTACTTAAGATAAAATCATGATGGCTTGGTGAACCAGTAAGGACTAAAACTGTAAATGCTTATGTACAAAAGCTAACACTTTAACATGCTACATGGACTATTTATGTATTTTACACTTATTTTAAATTTCAAAGTGTGATACATTGAAATGATTATGTATTTGTATAACCATACCGATCTCTTTCTATATTCCACTATATAGAGTTACTAGTATTAAGCCACTGCGTTGCAGCGGTTGTCATAAAACTATATCATTCTCAGTGACCACCAACACCGGAAAAGCTCGTAAAAGCAAAATAAATAAAAACGGGAAAAAAATAACGCCGAGCGAAAAGCATACGTAAAATCTTTGAATCACCCACGCTCGTTGCTGAGAAATTAAACCGAAACGTAAAACTTAGAAAAAATAACTAAGTCCATCCAAGACCCACGTGTTGGACGAACTTGTCAAATGCAGAAAAATAGATGTGACGTGACGGGTTAGTCAAACGGGAAAAAATATACGAAAAAATGTTGAACTCCACACGCACGTTGCGATGCGTTAACTCACAAATTTTAGAACGAAACGAAAAACTTGGGGGAGATGAAAAGTATGGTGGACCAAAATTGAAAATAAAAAAGAGTTGGGATTAAATTGCAAAAGATGAAAAACTTTGGGTTAAAAGTAAAAAAAAAACAAAAGGTCTAAATTGCAAAATTGAAGTTATTTATTAATTTTAGATAAAAATAAGTGATATCTATATATTGGTTATTAATTAATATTAATATTAAAAAAATTATTAAACAAATATAAATAAAATTTATGAGGTTGAAGGAGAGAATGCCATGTGACATTATTTGGAGTCTTTTATTATTAGTTAGATTAGATTAGATTAGATTACTATGTATGAGGGTTTATACGGTTCTCAGTGATTTTTTTTAAATCTGTTATGTATCAAACACTTCTCTGGAGAATTGAAAAAAAAGTATTTGTTTTTAATGAAATGCTCTTATAAAAATGTTGAGAAAAATATAAGAATAGCAAAAAATGATGAAACATGCTTCTTATGAGACGTATGAATATATTTTAGGGTAAATTACATAAATTAATCTTTATGTTATATCTAAACTGCACTTCATATCTTTTACTATTAAATCGGCCAAACTCTACCTTTATGTTCATGTTTTGTTACATTCAATAACCTTTACAACTAACGTCGTCCAAAAACTCAGTTAAGTTACCTCACATGTTTTGCATGTGAGGGTACTACGCTCTTTTATAACCTAAAGTTTGATTTGTGCAAAAATATTATTTATAACATAAAGGTTGATTTGTGCAAAAAATATTATTATATATACAGTAGAATTTTTTGTTTTTTTACAAAAACATTATTATTTGTTAATAATCATATATTTATATACATAAACATATATAAAAAATTAGTTTTAAATTCTTTTTATAAAAAATGCTGATTTTAAAAATATTATAAAGTAAATAATAATGACAAGATAAATTATTTTTTATATAAGTATAAACAAAACACAAATTCTTTTAAATAAAGTTATTGTAATATCCAGAATATTTTTATAATTATATATAATTATAATGGACGTTTTAAAACTACTCAAACTAAAAAGTATTTTTTATGTATATGTATTTATAAAAACAAAATATTAGATAAATTTATATCGATAAAAGAAACTAATAAATTAATTTGACGTTTAAAAAATCATTAACAAACTTTAGTAAACAAATTTTAAATATATAATATGTAAATAATACAAATGCAATAGAAAATAATAGAATTTCTTAAAAAATCCGTTACCATTTTAATCAACAAATATTATATTTCTAATGAACTAAAATAAACGTCAAATTATTTTATTAGTTTTTTTATCGATATAAATTTTTCTAATATTTTTATAAACACATACATTTTTTTTTTTTTTTTGGGTAAAGTTATAAACACATACTTACATATACATAAAAATACTTTTTAGTTTGAATAGTTTTAAAACGTCCGTTATAATTATATATAAGAGTAGGAGTTTGCTACAAAGCCAAATTTTCCTACAAAGTGTAAGAAGCCACATCCTAATGACATGTGACAATTAGTTAGTTTAATGAAAGGGCAAGAATGTAATTTGATATTTATTTTATTTTTGGGATTTATTATATTGTAAACTAACATATGAGAAATTTAAGGAAACCAAATATCTTATTGATTTCAAACTGACGGTTATATTACAATTGATACCATGTTTATCATTCCATTCTCAATTCATCATATTCTTCTAGAGCGCATTCAATTCGTATTTCATCTAGTTCGTCACATTGTGTTTTATCACTAAAACACACTACTATGAACACATCTAGTATCCAACTTCAAGTGTAGTAAAACACAATACTATGATCAAACTAAAAAAAAAACACATTGTCTTCAAGAAAACATACCGAATACATGTATATGCAGGATCTAATAACAATGTAGCTTTAACACATCAATCCTTAAAACAATATCAATGTTAAAAACAACCAGGGCCGGCTCTTGGGCCGGCCATCCCGTGCCGCCGCTCGAGGCCCAAATGTTCAAAGGGCCCAAAAGGTTTTTATAAGTTCTTTTATATATATGTTAAATTCATTATTTGGTATATGCATCCATTTATAATGCAAAAGAATGTTAGTGGTGGAGTGGTGAAAACTATCTTAAGATAATGTAGAGATCTCAAGTTCAAGCCTTATCTTAACCATCATGAGTTTATTTTTTTAATTCATCTACCCTTAACCACAATTTTGGGCCCAATTTTTTTTGTTGCCTGAGACTTAATTTTTTTTTAATTTTCAGGGACGGCTCCGAAAACAACATCTTTACCAAGACAGTCACTTTGTTCGTCATATTGTATTTTATCACTAAAGTAAAAACACTACAATGAACACATCTACTATCCAACATCAAGTGTAGTAAAACACAGTACTATGATCAAACTTTAAAAAACAACACTGTCTTCAACAAAACATATTGGATACATGTATATGTAGGATTTAATCAGAATGTAACTTTAACACATCAATCCTTAAAAGTTAAAACAATATCAATGTAAATAACACTATCTTGACATTGTGTTTTATCAGTTTCTAGTTTCTTCAAATTGTGTTTTATCATACTTTTGTGTTTTACTATACTTGAAGTTGGTACTGGATGTGTTTCCTAGTAGTGTGTTTTAGTGATAAAACACAATGTAACGAACCAGATGAAATATGAATGGAATGTGCTTTAGAAGAAGATGATGAATTGCGAATAGAATGATAAACATGGTATAAATCGTGCTTATATTTCAATCCGAATTTGTTATCTTGATCCATGATTCTAGCTATTTTTGGTATAAACGAGGGTTTTCTATAAATGGTTTTAGAGAGAGAGAGAAAATCACGAGATTGTAGGGGCGTGTGTTATTTATGACAGTTATTTGATTGATTTAAAACACGTAAAATGACCAGACTACCCATAACCTATTATGACAATTAACTAATAACACACAAATATTACAAAAATACCACTGACTTGATCTCAACCATTAAACACACCCATTGGATGGCCCAGATCGCTTCTTACACTTTGTAGGAAAAACACACTTTGCGCAGGAACTCTACTCTTATATATAATTATAAAAATATTTTGGATATTACAATAACATTATTTTAAAAGAATTTGTGTTTTATTTATAATTTATATAAAAAGTTATTTATCTTTTCATTAACATTTACTTTATAAGAATATTAAAATCAAAATTTTAAAAAAATTAATTTAAACCATAATTTTTATATATGACTATTAACAAATAATAACGTGTTTACAAAAAAAAAAAATATTTTACTATATATATAATAATATTTTTACACAAATCAACCTTTATGTTAGTTATAATTATATTTTTGCACACATCAACATTTATGTTATAAAAGACCATAGTACCCTCGTATGCAAAGCTTGTGAGATAACTTAACTGAGTTTTTGAACGACGTTAGTTGTAAAGGTTATAGAATGTAACAAAACATGAACATAAAGGTTGGGTTTGGCCGATTTCAGAGTAAAAGGTATGAAGTGCAGTTTAGGTATAACATAAAAGTTGATTTGTGCAATTTACCCTATATTTTAATTTGTTTATCAACTTATTAAAAAGGATCTTCATTTACATCTAATTTAATTCAATGCGAAGCATTACAAAAAAAATATAGAAAAATAAAAAAAATATTATTTCAGTACATCATCAAAATAAAAATTTTCTAAAGTTTATTAACAAACTGGGAACATTCAGATATGTAATTATCAATATAAAATACTAAAATAGTTATATTATATCATTATCTAATGACATTAGTACATAAAGTTATAATTTCAGATACATAAGGCCATTCGCAATGAATTTCTTATTCATATTCATATATTTACACTAAAAACAACTAATTTTTCTCTCCTTTTCAATTAAATAACATTTTTTTATACATTTATCATTATCTTTTCTCTATCCTCCACTCACAACCATTTCTAAAAATATTAAAAAAAATTATAAGGTTTTCTATCTCCAGATTTTTTCCCCGTATATTTACAGATGAACACTAACTTTCCCATATATTTTCTCTTTTCTCCACTCATAACCACTCAAAAACACTAACAATCACTCTTTATAATATAACTAAACCCACTCATATATTTTTTGTAGGACATCCGTTCAAAAAAAATAATAACATAAAAATTTTATTAATCAATTTTATGATTACAACTCATAAAGAAGAACAGAAGCAATTGAAAGAAAAATACAGTAAAAGTGTAAACTAAACTAAGAACAAATTACAAAAGAAATATGAGGAAAACATAAAACAACGGTGACTGAGTCACGTGAAAATCACGCTTCCCTTAAAACAGATTTCGGGCCACCCAGGTGAACCCGTCTGTTTCCCAGGGTACAACAGCCTGAGCAGATTGTGCTGCCGGGATTAGCCTAGCACCTGAAAGGATACCTGAAACAAGAATGCGTAGAGATCTGAAATTAGGGAATTCGTTTGAAGCTGTGAGTGTTGTATAAACCATACGATTTTCAGTGTTCTGTGTGTCTAGAACAAAGCACAAAGCTTTGTTTATAACATTGTCTTGAATTCCAAACGTCTCATTTGAATACATAATTCAATTAAAAATTAAATCCCGAATTCAATGATATAATGAATTTTGAGAATTTGATAAGACTTGACCAGTAGGAATACAAACAGTCTTCAGCTGACCACACAAAGCCACTGACCCAAGCCCACACGTACCTAAAAAAATAGTAAAGGCGGCTCCAAGCAACAATGCGAGTGTGCGAAGTGCAAAGTGCGCCATCAAAGCGCCACATTCCGCCCATCGCCCTCATACCGGGCCCAGGCGCGTGCGCGTGTCGGGTGCCTCGCACCCTCCTGGCAACCACTGGGTGTGAGTTGTCACACAAGAATACATTCGTGTTGAGAATTCTAATTATAAATCCACAAAAGATTTATCTCTCCACCTATGTGGGATAAGCTCAATTTCCAACATGTTTATGGTTCCAACACCCAAACTTAATGCATAAGATCTCTCATTCATCTTGGCTTAATTAATAAATAATCATTATATTAACTCATAATATAATATTATTTATAAAATTTCCAACAATCCCCCACATGAATGGAGATCGTCCCATACACTCAAGTGTCATGATAAGATTTCAGCGGTTAAGTAACACAGGATAGGTAGGTTTCCCTCTGAACCCTCCTTTGTGACATATACTTAGTCTCCTAGCGGTTAGTAGACGCGATGTCCTTGAACCAACCCCTTTTTACGTAGACGTTATTACACATCACACATTACTCTTCCTGGTCTGGCTAACCCCTCATAGTTGTGCCCGTTATGGTCATGGAACACCATCCTGGTTCTGCGAGAGCTCTAGGAATTGTGCCCCCAATTCCATTCGAAGCGACCCCACTTCTCTCTAACCTAGGTGATTCACAAATCATTAAAAGCTATATGCTTAACCTTACTTGATATCACTGATTTTAAGTAGGAATGGACTAGGAAGTTTGTAACTCCCTTTGTATGTTGAGTTACTCCCCCACAATGATCTCAGTTCGTACAGTTAGGTGGTCCTATTGAGCCTAGATCATGGGATCTCCAATCTTCTAGGATAGGTTTTCTGTTGTACAAACTTACTCCAAGGGCTTTAGTCCCATTCCCATCGACGACTTATGTACTACCTCTCCGCTTAAGCCTTTTGTAAGCGGATCCGCAATGTTATCCTTTGACCTCACATAGTCAATCGTGATACTCCAGTTGAGAGTAGTTGTCGTATCGTGTTATGCCGACGTCGTATGTGCCTTGATATGCCATTATACATTGCATTTTGAGCTCTACCAATAGCTGATTTGCAATCACAATGTATGCAAATAGCAGTCACAGGCTTAGGCCATCTTGGAACATATTCCAAGAATTGACGCAACCATTCTGCCTCTTCTCAAGCTTTATCTAACGCGATAAACTCAGATTCCATCGTGGATCTAGCTATAAGAGTTTGTTTGGACGACTTCCAAGATATAGCTGCTCCTCCAAGGGTAAACACATAACCACTTGTAGATCTAGAATCTTTCATATCGGATACCAGTTGGCATCACTGAATCCATCCACAACAGCTGGATTTTGGCCATAATGCAGTCCATAATTTCTCGTGTATCTCAAATACCTTAACAATCTTGCCATACCCTTCCAGTGCTCTGAACTAGGATTACTAGTATATCTACTTAGCCTACTCACAGCATATGCTAAGTCTGGTCGAGTACATGACATGAGATACATAAGATTGCCAATGATCCTTGAGTACTCCAATTGAGCAACACTCTCGCCTCTATTCTTTGACAAATGTTGAGAGGTATCAATTGGAGTTTGAGCCACACTCGTATCCCCAGGATTGAACTTCTCAAGGATCTTATCCACATAATGAGATTGACTTAGCACCAAACCAGTTTGGGTTCAAATGATCTTTACTCCAAGAATCACATTAGCTAGACCCATATCTTTCATGTCAAATCTCACTTTCAACATGTCTTTAGTAGATCTGATCATCTTATCATCACTCCCAATGATAAGCATTGTTTTGAAACCACTGTTAAGCATAACTTGGTCAAACTTTTG
>JARYGA010037568.1:0-41331 GCA_030545235.1 Helianthus tuberosus
AGAATATCAAGAAATGAATATATAAGTTACACACAATATTGTGGAACCAAACGATGAAACGTAACTTATGAAATATTCCGGAAAATATCGTTACAAATATATTTTTGGTAAATATTATTTTTGGATACAAGAAATGAAAATATGTTTTTTGTAAATATTACAAAGTTGTATCATATTTTTGACAAGGAGAAAATATATTATTTTTGGAAGTAAAAATATATATTCTTAGCATATTTAGAAGATATATGATTTTTGGGAAAAATATATATTTTCTGGACAATACATTATTTTTGGAATAAAATACGTTATTATATATTTTCTAAAGTGAGACTTGAAAATATATTAATTTGGAACTTTAAATACAAGAATACGAAAATACATGTATAAAATACCCCCATCCTTGGGAAGGAAAATACTTGAGAAGTATTATTACAGAAATATTGTTTAACGATTATTCCAAAAATTAAATATAATTTAAAGTTAAAATAATTATTATTTTAACAAGTGATTATAACTTGGAATAATATTGGGAAACATCAGAAACGTAACTCCAAAACATTAATACTAAGCAAAGGCACGACCCATTCGTCTAATAGACGTTAGTACACTGTAGGTATTCGTGGTTGCTGACAGAGTTTGAGTTACGAGCTGAGGACGCAATACTGTGGGTTCATGTCCCCCTTTTCTTTAAACTATTTTGTTTATTTACTTCGGGGGTGAAATACATGTTACAAAAGGATTACATACATATACTATTGGTGTGGTTAGCCTAGGAAAGAACCATAGATCATGTGATTGGGTAGGCGGATACTTGGGACCATTAATCCTCGTATAAGGACCGAGGGGCATGAGTGATAGATCTATTTGGGTGTAGCGAGCCCACACCCATGAGGCCAGGGTGGCCCATAGTGGTGACTATGTCTTCCAGCCAGAAGCCCGGTGCAACTTTGCTAGGTTTGAGTCTTCCTACACCGTCACACATATCAGTGGCCTTGCAAACCATTGGTGATCTTTTCCTTGTTTGCTATCATACCGGGACTTTGATACTTACAACTGTTTACAAAGGTTTATACATACTCACGAACACATGAACTCACTCAACTTTTGTTGATATTTTTAAACTGCATGTATTTCAGGAAACTAAGAGGATCTGGCAGGTTATGCATGAGTCTTCAAGCTGCATCATGAATAAAAGATGTTATCCATGGTTGTTGAGTTTAGGGGTGTATCCTATTCCTGGACGGGGTACATGTTTCTAAACTCAGGTTTTATTTAAAGTCTTTTGTGTAGTCTTTATGAACTCAGTTGAACAAGTCATGGTTTGTAACTTAATTTGGTGTCGATGTTTTCAAGACAAGTATGTTGTGGTATTTTCTAAACTTAATTAATGGATGAACTTCTCATGTTTTTATCATATAGCGTTGTTATGATTGAATGTTATGGTATTAAGAAGTCACACCAATAACCACGCTTCCGCAAAAGTCAGGGTGTGACAGGTATTTATAGTTTTCGTACAACCGTTAGGATCGTTCATCGAAAACCGAGCTTCAATCTCAGCCGTACACCTCATGCCCACTGATTTGAATACCATGGGCACCTCCAAAAGAGCCCATAGAATCATAAAAACCATGTGCAAAGGTGCCAAAATCAGTTGGAACAGCTGGAAACAATTTTCTATCCAGATAGGGTGCTCGCGTCACGCGACGGACAACCCATATAGTGGTGGCGTGACGCCAGCATGTGCCCAGTTCCAGAAATTTTCAAATATTTACAGTTTTGGTCCCTGCACATGTTTAAGGCCTATTTTGATGCGTTTAAACCCCGTTAACCCATTTTCAAGGCTCAATAAAGAAGGTTAAGTATAGGGAACATGAAACATGCTCAAAAATATCTCGGATGTCGGTTCGTTTGGTCGTATGATCACGTTATTCGGTTAATTACAACGAAATACGCATGAACGCGAAAAACGATCCAAATTGCGCGACCAATGGATTTTTCTCATGCCAATCACTAGAATAAAATATTTTAATGATTACATAAATTTTTAGATGTCCGGATGTATTCAGAACGTAAGATATGCGCGAAAATGCAAACTTATGCACTTTTTTACGCTTTTAGTCCCTATTGATCAAGAAAGTTTATTTTTGCATACCAAACACCTCAAAGCCTATTTATAAGCTATGTAAAGGATATTTAGGGCATATTTAACTTATGATCAAGTTTTGGAATGTTCGTTACCGTACAAATCGACATACTTTCGCAGTTTGTCGAAATTAGTCCCTGTAAGCGAATAAACTTGATTTCGCCATACCAAACCGTCCAAAACTTATTTCTAAGTTATGTAAAGGTTATTTAAGGTATGTTAAGCCTATGTCACTGTTCCAGAGTGTTTGTTGCATTAAACTGGTTATATTTATGCATCAGTTCGCGTATAACCTTTCCAAAAAGTTATTTAGAGCTCGAAATCGATCAAGAATTGATATGTGCAAACGATACACATTCTTTTTACAAATCCCAAGTATGAAACACAATATTTCATTAATTTGGTATTTGTTTGATGGTCGCAGAGGCACAGGTGTCACAGTCTCCCCTACTTTAGGAAATTTCGTCCCGAAATTTATTCGTAGGATTCTGTCTGTGACGCTGTGTTAAATAATTGCCTTGCATGGAATCTAGGGTGTTTATCTATTTGCGTAGAATAACCCATAAAAGATTATGCAAGGCATAATCCTGTCATTTCTCTCAACGGACAATATTCAGAAAACGAAAATGAACGGAAAGAGTCATTTTCCTCAATGGGTATTCTTCAGAAACGAAAATGAACGAATAATCAAGAATATTCATTTCCCTCGATGGATATTCTTCAGAAATGAAAATGAACGGAATGAGTCATTTTCCTCAATGGGTATTCTTCAGAAACGAAAATGAACGAATAATCAAGAATATTCATTTCCCTCGATGGATATTCTTCAGGAATAATCAAAATATTCATTTCCCTCGATGGATATTCTTCAGAAATGAAAATGAACGGAATGAGTCATTTTCCTCAATGGGTATTCTTCAGAAACAGAAATGAAGGAAAAATCAAGAATATTCATTTCCCTCGATGGATATTCTTCAGAAACGAAAATGAACGGAATGAGTCATTTTCCTCAATGGGTATTCTTCAGAAACGGAAATGAAGGAAAAATCAAGAATATTCATTTCCCTCGATGGATATTCTTCAGAAACGAAAATGAACGGAATGAGTCATTTTCCTCAATGGGTATTCTTCAGAAACGGAAATGAAGGAAAAATCAAGAATATTCATTTCCCTCGATGGATATTCTTCAGAAACGAAAATGAACGGAATGAGTCATTTTCCTCAATGGGTATTCTTCAGAAACGGAAATGAAGGAAAAAGAAAAATCAGGGATATTCATTTCCCTCGATGGATATTCTTCAGAAACGAAAATGAACGAAATGAGTCATTTTCCTCAATGGGTATTCTTCAGAAACGGAAATGAACTGAGTCAACTCTAGACACATGACAAAACTTGTTGTGGTTTCTGTGCACTAAATTCCATAATTATGTATGCATCCATAATTACGTAATTCCTTGCACAGTCTGCACAATTTGTTTTGTAATGTCAAGGGGGAAGAAGATCAAACCTGTGATGAGTGTGACTAGACTATCATAGGGTCCTTTTAATTAGATCGATAAACGATCTCTTTAATTAGACCACCAAGGAGTTTTTTCAGCTATATCATCACATGATATTCCTAACCAGATTTTTGGATCAATCTGTTTAACTAGACCACTCAAGGGGTCTAATTATGGAATAGTACATTATAATCCAAGGGTCTTTACTATTACGTAGAAGCCCATTAAGGATTTAAGGTAGTACCTTTGGATATCCTACTATGATTCCCTTATACGAAGATATGGAAGATTCTACGAGGATTTGGATAACAAAAACTTGGATCACACAAAAACATAAAAGGGAACACATAAGCACATAATCACATATTTGTTTAATTTGACCTTTAATTTGTTATCTTTGGACACGGATATTTAAAGCACACTAGGAATCCAATCCGTGGATTTCATTTGGCACTTTAATCATTTTCAAGAATCTATCTATGAAGATAGGATGATCTTCCAAAAATTCGATTTTGTTTTCAAAGAAACGTAATATTCGAATTAAGGTACACAACAATTTTAGGATTTACGGAAATACCCTTAGGTACCCTATTAAGGATTTATAGTGGTACTTTGGGTATTCGTCCAGAGTTGTAACTTGCGCCTTGTACTTCGTTTCTTTGGAAGAAACGGGTACTTAGGATTTTCGTGGAAAACGCAAGAGATCATAAAATGGAAGAATTTTGGGGGTAGTCTGTTCTTCAAGGAATACGATTCCCTGATTGTCGGTATTGTAGGGGATATGTTGTTTATACTTGCAACCACATAAATACATTGCAATGTAAATAAAAGATTTATTTATAAACAACGATAACAACTGCTTCATGGACCTTGACAACAAAAGAAAATAATACATAAGACGTGATTATTTCTAAACGGTGTTGTCTTCTAGTCGGTCATATGCTCATTCCTGTGCTGGATTTGCATTAGCAAGTTTTGGGCAATTTCTTCGGAAATGACCCATCTCGCCACAATTGTAGCAAGCACCTGTGGAAAACGAGCTTGAGCAGGATTGTTGTCAGCTTGATTTGGTGCAACTGCAGCTCGGCAAACTCTTGCTGTATGACCTATAAGTCCACAAATTTGGCATTTGCGGCACTTCACACTAGCATGATGATGAAGGTTACATTCGTTGCACAAGGGTGCAGTTCCGTTGTATGGCTTCCTAGCAGGGGGTTGAGCTGGTTGGTTGGGGGCAGCTTGATCATTGTGAGCAACCACGGCGAAGTTCTGGGAAGCTTTTCGCTTCCTTGACTTCTTGGAGGATTCAGTATGTTCATCTTTGGGTTTTGATTCCTCGATTGGTTTCTTATCACCTTTTCGGAAAAGTTTACCTTTCCTGATTTGAGATTCAGTCAAGGTAGCAGATAGCTCAATGGCCTGCCTAACCGTAATGGGGTTACTACCAGTCACAATGTCTTGTACTGGGTCAGGGAGGCCATCAATGTACTTTTCGATTGCCTTATCCAAAGGCATAACCATATTCGGGCATAACAGACTTAACTCCTCATAACGATCTGTGTAGGCTCGATGCTCACCGCTATCTTGCTTAAGATCGTCGAATTCCCTTTCCACGGCCCTGATCTCATGACGAGGACAAAATTCCTTCATCATCAGAGCTCGAAGCTCTTCCCACGTTTGAGCCAGTGCCACGTCGGCACCCCTATCTCTTATCACACCATTCCACCATGTCAAAGCTCGTTTCTCAAAGACACTAGATGCGAATTCTACCTTTCACTCATTTGGGCATTGAACATGCCTGAAGGTGCTCTCTAGACTCTCGAACCATTGCAGAAGTGTAGTCGCTCCTTGAGACCCAGAAAACTTTGATGGCTTAGCCGAGTTGAACGTCTTGAAGTTGCAGGGGGCATTATTGTTGTTGAGAGCTTGGTTACATTGGGCAACGATGTTCGGGACTGCAGCAGTCATTTGCTGCATAATGACAGCTGCTAGTTCTTCAATAGGTACCTGATTTTCGCGTCGTGGAGGCATTCTAAAAAGGGGAAACAAGAGAGAAAACAAATGAAATGGCATTGGGTAAGAATAGGATGGTACAATTACCGACCAAAAATCATGGGTGATGGTCATTTGTTTGAACCACGAAGCAAACAAACGACACACAAAGGCTGAATCAAAGTAAATAGGTCCTCATAATGTATCACGAAGACATGCTTGCCTATAAGTGGATACTCACCCCAAGAGTTCCCAGGTAAGAGTGATTGGTCCGATATTGCGGATTTGTACGAACACTCTAGCCTTAGACAGTAAGCTCAGGGTACAGGCACCCACCCCTACAGTTTGCACGTGTTCACATTTTGTGGCCCTAAACTTTGACAAGAATTTGAAAAATTTAAAGGTTCGAAACCTTATAATAAATCATCCTAGAACAGATGATTAGTTTTCAAAGCAGATTCGAATTTTGTGTTCTTATTATGGTTGCTGCCTAAAGATAGGCAACGGTATTGTTTTATGACTAAACACAAGTAAACTCGCGTTAGGGTCCTAGGAAGGTTATAGTCTAGGTCAAAGCATTACTAATAACCTAATTCCCTATAACCATTGGCTCTGATACCAACTTTTCTGTCACACCCCGACCACGTAAAACAACAAAACGTGGCGGAAACGTCGGGGAGTGTTGTAACAGAATCATTGTTTCACAACCATGGATTAAACAGTTTTGTTTTATTGAATTAAATGTATTACATTACTTTGGAATTAGAAACAAAACATGAACAAATAGACTTCCATTGTTATTAAGTCACTAAGGCCTCGTCCATTCCTATGTGAGCGTACACAAATATCATCATCAAACATCATCAACTATGGTACCTGAAACACATGTGAAAAGACGTCAGCATAAAAATGCCGGCGAGTACATAGGTTTTATGTGAGTGTCAGATTCATGGCTCGTTTTACATGTTGCAATACTTATTTAAAAACCTTATTTTGAAAAGTATAGTAATGCGACATAATTAACCAACTCAAATCAAGTTGGATATGATTTATAAAATCTCGTAGCCATGATTCTTAACTCCAAATCATTTGTTTTATGAAATCAAATTGTAAAACATATCGTAGAAACTTGTTAACAAAACTCGTATTATTCAGAAAACATCATTGTGTGACATCGTTTCAAAATCGTTTACCCAAGTGATCTAGATAACGCAACGATATATAATGTGTTAAAAACACTTATATATAGGAAGTACCAGCGGCGTATCCACCATGATTTTAACACATTACACCCACCCCGTTATCTAATCACTTCCCTAACCCAACGGTTCAAACAGTTACAAATGGTTCCCATATAACAAATGGTTACAAATGGGTCACATATATAAAATGGTTACAAATGGTTCACTTACATCAAATGGTTACAAATGGTTCGAAAAGTTCAAAATGTAAAACAATGGGCTAGCATGTTAAGTGAACATACATAGCAAAACATAATGAAATCATGTACTAATACTGTACTAATGAACATAGCATGTATATGATATGAAAACATGGAAAGCATGAAAGTAACAAGTAGGCACATGTGTTTCACCCCAAAACGTTTGAAAAACAGTAAAAGAGGGGTCTATGTACTCACTTGAGGGTGCTTAGAAGTCTTTGAGTAACAACCAAGCAATGCCAGAGATCACGGAAATCAAACAGCACCTAATATACATATCTATGTTAATAAACGGACCTAACTTAGAAGATCGGATAGTATGAGGTTTCGTAAACCAAATGAGTATTGGAACTCATATGATATGGTTTAATAAACCCTACATACTAAAATGAAACCTAACCTAAGTGCTTACAACCCATTACGGCTCGTTTAGGTAGCTTACACTACTTTAACGCTTCGTTCGCATAAAACGCGTTCAGACCGCCTAACTACTCCTATGACAAGTATTTATGCCTTAACATGTCTAATATTGTTGCCAAATCAGTTTAGATATCAAAATTTATGTTACATATGCTTAAAATGAATTTTGGCGTAAAAAGGGCATTTTGGTAATTTACCTAAGGCATATAAACTACCTATCATACAACTAACTAAACGACGTGACCATAAGGTATAACCTCGGAAGGTTATTCCCTATACAACTATGGTCATCTAATGTGTTTGGTCGGATCCTAAAGATCGACCAAACAGGTTGGGTTCGAAAGTATAAGCAATTGTTTAGATTGCTTACCTTTCAACCCTATATAAGCCCTAAACCTAAAGTGACGAGCTAAACATGTTAAAACATGTTTAACGAATTTAGAAAATAGATTTGGTATCAAAACAAACGGTTTTGATACCTAAAAGTAGTTTGGTTACAAAATACGCAAGAATACGCATTTTGGCCGAAACTACGACTCGTCACTACACCTAAATAACGTGGTAATCAGTAGGCATAGTCACTAGGGACTATAACCATCGTGATTACGCTCACGTTGCGAAGTTCAAACGAACTTCGTGTTGACCATAAACTGGTCAATGCAGAAAGTCAAACAGAGTTTGACTTTCATGCTAAAAACGCATAAAAGAACGAAAGAGGACTTACAAAAGGTCCAAGAACAGAAGTTTGACCCGATTATTCTCAGGTATGAAGTGAAAGCACTTCAACTTAGAGAAATATCAGATCAAAGGTGTGAGTTTTGAGCAATGGGGTGGGGGTATTTATAGTTTTCGTACAACCGTTAGGATCGTTCATCGAAAACCGACCTTCAATCTCAGCCGTACACCTCATGCCCACTGATTTGAATACCATGGGCACCTCCAAAAGAGCCCATAGAATCATAAAAACCATGTGCAAAGGTGCCAAAATCAGTTGGAACAGCTGGAAACAAGCTGAAAACAATTTTCTGTATAGATAGGGTGCTCGCGTCAAGCGACGGCCAACCCATATAGTGGTGGCGTGACGCCAGCATGTGCCCAGTTCCAGAAAGTTTCAAATATTTACAGTTTTGGTCCCTGCACATGTTTAAGGCCTATTTTGATACGTTTAAACCCCGTTAACCCATTTTCAAGGCTCAATAAAGAAGGTTAAGTATAGGGAACATGAAACATGCTCAAAAATATCTCGGATGTCGGTTCGTTTGGTCGTATGATCACGTTATTCGGTTAATTACGATGAAATACGCACGAACAAGAAAAACAATCCAAATTGCGCGACGAATGGATTTTTCTCATGCCAATCACTAGAATAAAATATTTTAATGATTACATAAATTTTTTGATGTCCGGATGTATTCAGAACGTAAGATATGCGCGAAAATGCAAACTTATGCACTTTTTGACGCTTTTAGTCCCTATTGATCAAGAAAGTTTATTTTTGCACACCAAACACCTCAAAGCCTATTTATAAGCTATGTAAAGGATATTTAGGGCATATTTAACTTATAATCATGTTTCAGAATGTTCGTTACAGAACAAATCGGCATACTTTCGCAGTTTGTCGAAATTAGTCCCTGTAAGCGAATAAACTTGATTTCGCCATACCAAACCCTCCAAAACTTATTTCTAAGTTATGTAAAGGTTATTTAAGGTATGTTAAGCCTATGTCACTATTTAGGAGTGTTTGTTGCATTAAACTGGTTATATTTACGCATCAGTTCGCGTATAACCTTTCCAGAAAGCGATTTAGAGCTCGAAATCGATCAAGAATTGATATGTGCAAACGATACACATTGTTTCTGCAAATCCCAAGTATGAAACACAATATTTCATTAATTTGGTATTTGTTTGATGGTCACAGAGGCACAGGTGTCACACGAATGACATTCATTAGCTTTGGCCGAGCCCACCAGTAGTATGTTATGGTACCATAGGATCTGACAAATCCCATTATCGGACTATCGCCATGGTTATGGGGTAATGTGGGTAACGATAGAACCTGATGAATTTTAACAAACCCTTTGGTGGTTTATTAATACGATTGAACGATGAACAAGTCAGAACACAGGTTTGAATGTATTCAATGAGACGACCAAAAGTTAGTTTTCACAATTAAAACATGAACGATTTGAACGATTAAAACGATTTGAACGACTGAATGATGGTTTATAACATGAATGAGTTGAACGATTGGGTTTTGATAACATGAACGAATTAAACGATTTTGGATGAATGTTTTCAAACGATGACATGCAACGATGTTTACTAAATGATATAAACCATACGAGTTTTATTACAAGAACGATTTACAATTTGGTTTACAAAAGCAAATGTTTTGGGTAAAGATTCATGGCAACGAGGTTTTTTAAACTATAACCAACTTATTTTAAGTTGGTTAAACATATTGCAATACAAAACACTTTTCAAAATACGGTTTTCAATTATCGACTCTTGTAGTCGTACGAGGTTTTGCAAAAAGTATACAAGCCATGAATTGGACACACACTCACAAAACCTATGTGCTCGCCGGCATTTTATGCTGATTTATTTTCACATATGTTTCAGGTGCTGTTGTTTGATGATGTTGATGATGATTATGATGCATGCTCACATATGAATGGACGAGGCCTTAGTGACTTAATAACAATGATAGACAATATGTTTGTGTTTTGCTTTTAATTTCAAGACAATGTAAATAACTTAATTCAATTAAACGATACTTCAATCCATGTGTTGTGAAACAATGATTCTGGTACTCCACTCCCCGACGTTTCCGCCGCGGTTTCGTTGTTTTAACGTGGTCGGGGTGTGACATAAAGCGATATATTCCTTGCGTAGGTACTTACTCGCTTGGATGCATGACATAAGTTTCAATTCTTTCGAGAGTACTTCACCGTAAACACGTAATTGGTCACCGTTTGGAAGAGAAAAACAAATCATCTTATCGAAACAAACAACTTCGACACGATTCTTATGAAGAAAATCCATGCCAACTATGATGTCAAAATTACCTAGTTGCATAGGTATGAGATTGATCAGGAAAACGTGATTGTTGAGTTCAAGGGTACAATCACGTAGAACGAAATTAACGGTAACGGTTCTTCCAGTGGCAACTTCTACATCGAAGGTCTTTGGGAGTTTAGCGCATTCACATTTCAGAAGCTTTTCGAATTCAAACGATACAAAACAGCTATCGGCTCCAGTATCAAATAAGCATGAAGCACAAATACCATTGATAAGGAACGTACCATTGACAACATTGTTGCAGTCTGAGCCTGGCGGAGATTGGTGTTGAAAGTTCTCTTGTGGGCAGCTTGCGGTTGTTGTTGTTGCTGCTGCTGCTGTTGTTGTGGTTGCTGTTGTGGTGGTTGCTGCTGCTGCGGCTCTTGCTTCACAACATGCTGCAGGCAGACATTGCTAAAGTGGCTGGGATCACCACAAGTGTAGCAAGCACGTGCATGAGCAACTGGTGCTGGAAGTGCTGGGTGTGCCAGGTCAACCCAAGGGGTGTGAGGTTGAGTTGGCGGTGCGGCGAGAGCTTGAGGAGCTTGCTGACAAGGGCTTCAGCGGCAGTTGGCTGTGTAGTGCCCATAGATTTTTGCAGTTGACACAGAAACAACAGTTTGTCTCCAATGGATGATGATAGGTGCAGGTAGGGCACAATGGGTGATTTCTAGTGTACGCACGCTTGGCAGGTGGCGCGTTGGGAGTAGCAACCTGACGAGACTGGTGGATGGGCGGCGTGACAACAACGTAGTTCTTTCTAGAGATCCTTTACTTGTGATTCTAACGATTAGACTTGGGGGTTTGAGATGGTGCGGTAACGGTGCTTGGCATTGCAGTAGCTTGGTTGAGACTCTTGGTCGAAGTCTTGAATACTCCGGCCAAGACTCGTTTGTCGTTGATTTCCGCTACAAGCTGATAAGTTTCCTCAATTGTTGCTGGTTTCGCAGCTTGAACAAAGTCAGCGACAAAGTCAGGAAGAGCATGAATGTACTTCTTGATAGCTTTCTCAGGAGTGTCCACTTGACTCGGACAGATGATGCTCAACTACTTAAATCATGCGATAAGACCAGCGTTATCACCTCCAATTTGCTTGATGTTCCATAATTCGTTTTCCAGCTTCTGGACTTCGTGGGGAGGACAAAATTCCTTCATCATGAGCTCTTTCAGCTCCTCCCATGCGAGACCATAGGCTGCATCATTTCCGCGCTTGTTGCGCTCGGCGGTCCACCAGTCAAGTGCCCTTGACTGAAATACACCAGTGGCGTTGACAGTGCGGAGATTCTAGGGACATCCACTTTTTTGGAAAGTGACTTCGATCGAGTCAAACCATTGAAACATCTTACTGGGTCCATCTTCACCAGTAAAAGTCATAGGGCCATAGGCTTTGAACTGCTTGAAGCTGAACAGAGCTTTCGACGAGTCATTCTTGGAATCAACAGAAGAGGTGCTGCTGACAGCGTGAATTTCACTAACGATTTGAGGGATCACCTTGGCCAATTCCTTGGCCATGAGAGATGTGATGTGTTTGTCCGCATTGTTTCGCTGAACACTTCGGCGAGTGTGGGATCCAAAGGATGACATTGTTAAGTGTGAGTTCCTCTGCAGATGGAACATGAGGAATTAGACGAGATTCGAATATATTGGGTTTGTTGAAATGTTTAGCATTTTATACAACCTTTTATTATTATTATTATTATTATTATTATTATTATTATTATTATTATTATTATTATTATTATTATTCACATAAGTCACATAATCACATAATCACGTAGGCACATAATCACGTAATTGCACGTATACAAACAAGCACGTAATTGCACATAATTCACATAATCACATATTTTGCACGTATTCACCTTCTCTAAATTGCGTGTAGCACGTGTGAGATTTGTGTGACATAGCGTAGCATAAGCGGGGAGTATAGCCTAAAGTATATAACACTGCTTAGTTTGTTCATGATTAGTTAGTGTTTTAGATTGCGATAGCTGTGTGAGTTGTACGTATATTCGGAAAGCGATAAGCGGTAAAATGAGAAATCGATAAAGCAAAATTCTCCAAATTGAAAACACATAAAAATGATAAAATTCGATGACGCGTAAAAACGACAATTGCAGGCTTGAAAATCAATAGAGTGTCTTGGGTGTTGAGACATCGACTACCCAAAGTGATTCAACCATTCCCAATGAGTTCGAGCACATGCTTTGGCCTAATAGACTCTGCTCTCACCGTGATACGGCTAACGGCATTCATCCTTCCAGTTACTACGTGACCCGAGTCATTGGAACAGTCGAGACTTTTGGAGAGATCTTTAAAAATCAATTTAGGGAGTGGAATGGGTTATTAAGATGCGGGTTTCACCCCTAACATAACAACTTCACTCCTAACTGTGGTTATTCTCACCGAATAAATCTGGGAGTTCCACCAAATAGAGATGGAGATATCCATCGAGATATGGATATCATTCCTAACTCAACGAAAGATTCTCGTGCTAAGAGTAAAGCGCGGAGTGAGTGATCTTATCGAGAGTTCTTGGTTTTCACACCTAATCTTGACACAATCACTCGTTGGTGTTATACAAGTCATCACTGTGTAAACATAGCGAACAAGCATTCAACTAGTCACGTATAACATGCGAGAGCGGTTAGCATTTATAAAAGAGTTTAAGCGTTGTGTGCGTCGTGTTTTGATAGAGAATGTATGTAACACCCAAAAGTGCGTTAAGCGAAAAAGGGTTCGAGTATACTCACAATGTGTTCGTAACTATTAAGCACGGTTTGGAAAACAAGTGGAGAGAGCGCCGGATCAGCCTGCGTACGGGAACAAAAGTGCATAAGTCTTCCAAAGTGATGAAGCGGTCGAGCTGAAGTGTCAAGAGTGAAACAGAACCTTTGTACTAAGGGGTGCCTTCGTACGAAGGTGCCTTCATACAAAGCCATTGCTTTCATACCAGTGGCTTGTTTCCGTGTCCAAAATCGAGTGTTCTTGGCGTCTTTTATAGCAGCCCTCGAAAAACACCCTAAACGCTCCTAAAATACCCCAAATACTCGTAAACGGACCTAAATAACCTTAATTTCAACAAAAGTCAAATAAAACAAATAATATTAGTTGCTCGCGGGCCGCGACCTCATAGGTCGTGTGCTTCGCGGGGCGCGACAGCCCCTGGGTTGCCGGAACCCCATGCAGCCACGTGTCCCCATGCGTGTTAGGTCTACTACGTTGATTCACTAAAGCTAAACCCTACCTAGGGTTTCTCGCGGGCCGCGAAGGGCTAACCCCAGTGGATCGCGGGGTGCGAGCTACCCCCTAATCAGCCTATAAATGGAGGTCGAAGGCCTCAGTTGTCCCTCGTTCATTTTCTTTTCTTTCTCAGTCATATAGTCCGAAATTATCGGTAATAATACCCCCTAAAACATGAAGCTCTGCCTCGTGGTAAGTATTTTAACCCCTGATCACGTATTCGTTACCCTTCCCGATTGATCTAGGGCTCCGTAACGCATGTCAAGGCTCTGCCTGATTCATTTCATTGGAGTTCTGTCTCGTGTTGTATGGTTAATGTGATTTGGGTTATCTTACTAACACGCATGCATTTTTTAATTTTAATAGATAATAACCAGGAAAAGCAACAGAAAGCTATAGTATTACCTATGTGACATCTGTGCTTGTAATCATTGTACAAACTTTGAATTGTTCGTTTATCAATAAAACAATGTTATTTGATCCCAATGTTTGTTTATTTATGTTTGACATTTTGCATGTTTTGATTTTTGTTCAATTTCAAACTCTATATCGCTTTCTTGAGAGTTACACGCAAACCGATGCGTAAACGTAATCAGTTTAATGCGAAAAACACTCCAGAACATCAAATTATGCTTAACATACCTTAAATAACCTTTACATAACTTAGAAATAAGTTTTGAAGGCTTTGGTATGGCAAAATCAAGTTTATTCGCTTACAGGGACTAATTTTGACAAACTACGAAAGTATGCCGATTCGTACTGTAACGAACATTCCGGAACTTGATCATAAGTTAAACATACCCTAAATATCCTTTACATAGCTTAGAAATAGGCTTTGAGGGGTTCGGTGTGCTAAAATAAACTTTTTGGTCATTCAGGGACTAAAAGCGTCAAAAAGTGCATAAGTTTGCATTTTAGCTCATAACTTACGTTCTGAATACATCCGGACATCCAAAAATTTATGTAATCATTAAAATATTTTATTTTAGTGATTGGCATGATAAAATTCCATTCGTCGCGTAATTTGGATCGTTTTTCGCGTTCGTTCGTGTTTCATCCTAATTAACCGAATAACGTGATCGTACGGCCAAACGAACCGACATCCGACATATTTTCAAGCATGTGTTCATGTCCTCTATGTATAGGCATCATTGTAGAGCCTTAAAAATGTCTTAACAGGCCTTAAACGCATCAAAAATGGCTTTAACATGTGCAGGGACCATTTCTACAATTTCTGAAACTTGGTTGCTGATCAGACAGCCCAGGCGGGCTGCGTAAGATGTAGGCATGGCCTACTCGGGGCGCGAGAGCCCCCCAGTTCAGCAATATGTTGTTTCCAGCTTGTTCCAGCTGTTCCCCTCACTTGCACATGGTTTTGAATATTCTATAGGCTCATTTAGGGGCATCCATAGTATTCTAAAACCATGGGCACACTTGGCCGGCTCAGATTGAAGCTCGGTTATTGATGAACGATCCTAACGGTTACCCGAAAACTATATAAACCCACTTCTATTTCACTCCAAACTCACACTTTGATCAGATTTTCTCTAAGTTGAAGGATAAAACCTTCATACCTGGGAAATTCTAAGATCAAGCCTCCATTTCTTGGACCTCTTGTAAGTATTCTTTCGTTCTTTTACGCGTTTTAAGCACGAAAGTCAAACAATGTTTGACTTTCAGCTTTGACCAGTCTATGGTCAACACGAAGTTCATTTGAACTTCGCAACGTGAGCGTAATCACGATGGTCATAGTCCTTTGTGACTATACCTACTGATTACCACGTTATTTAGGCATAGTGACGAGTCATAGTTTCGGTCAAAATGCGTATTCTTGTGTATTTTGAAACCAAACTATTCTTGGGTATCAAAACCCTTTGTTTTGATA
The DNA here is from genome assembly GCA_030545235.1 of Helianthus tuberosus. Classification (NCBI taxonomy): domain Eukaryota; kingdom Viridiplantae; phylum Streptophyta; class Magnoliopsida; order Asterales; family Asteraceae; genus Helianthus; species Helianthus tuberosus. The sequence continues at coordinate 15,685 of JARYGA010037568.1, forward strand.
TCAAACATGTTTTCAAACTTCGTTAAACATGTTCTAACATGTTTAGCTCGTCACTTTTAGTTTAGTGCTTATATAGGGTCGTAAAGGTAAGCGGTCTAAACAACCGCTTAGACTTTCGAACCTGACCCGTTTGGTCGATCATTAGGATCCGACCAAACATATTTTGTGACCATAGTTATTTAGGGAATAACCTTCCGAGGTTATACCTTATGGTCACTACGTTTAGTTAGTTATATGATAGGTAGTTTATATGCCTTAGGAAAATGACCAAAATGCCCTTTTTGCGCATAAATTCATTTTAAGCATATGTAACCTAAATTTTGACATCTAAACTGATTAGGCAACATTATTAGACATGTTAAGGCATATAATACTTGTCATAGGACTAGTTAGGCGGTCCGAACGCGTTTTACGCAAACGACGCGTTAAAGTAGCGTAAGCTACCAAAACGGGTCGTAATGGGTCGTAAGCACTTAGGATAGGTTCCGTTCTAGAATGTAGACTTTGTTAAACCATATTACATGAGTTCCTATACTCATTTGGTTTACGAAACCACATTTTATCCGATCTTCCAATTTAGGTCCGGTTTATTAACGTAGTTACCTATACTAGGTGCCAATTGATTCCGTGATCTTTCTAGCATTGCTTGGTTGTTATCCAAAGACTATTGAGCAATCTCAAGTGAGTACATAGACCCCTCTTTTACTGTTTTTCAAACATTTTGGGGTGAAACACATGTGCCTACTTGTTACTTTCGTGCTTTTCATGCTTTCATAACAAATACTTGCTATGTTCACTAGTACATGTATAATACATGATTTTATACATGTTTTTGCTATGTATGTTCATTTATTGCATACTTAGTACATTGTTTTACATCACATGCTATGTATGTTCATTTATTGCATACTTAGTACATTGTTTCACATCACATGCTATGTATGTTCATTTATTGCATACTTAGTACATTATTTTCATAAAACATGCTTACATTTTGTAATGACATTTGGTTTGTTTAAATGGGACAAAAATACATTCATTAACATTTGCTACGCCGCTTGGTAGTAAGTAATGATACCATAGGAATTGACAACTCCCATTCCTGAAATCCTAGGTTTGTTTGGGTGGAAGGAATGACTGAATCCAATATACATAACTTAGATAAACCTTTAATTTGTTTAAGGGTTTGTCACCACAGTCGCAAGGCTTGAATGTATGCATTTTGCAATACCGCATAGATGTTTGTATCAGTAGAGCATGCAGTTATTTTACAAAACATAACTTTGATTTATTTCAATACCTTGTTTTGTGCATTTTACTTATGGCTTTAGTTGACATATTTCACTTGCCATACATGACATTTGGTTACACATTACATGATTACATTTGACAATAGACATGGTTTACACATTACATGATTTACATTGGCAATAGACATGGTTTACACATAAACATTTGACAATTGATTTAAATAAGACAATTTGATGGTTTGTTTGGGTAAGTGATTTAAGTAACGAGGCATGTGTAATATGATAAATGCATGGTGGATACGCTGCTGGTACTTCCTATATATAAGTGCTTTTATGGTATTACATATCGTAGCGTTATTTAAACCATTTCAAGTTAGACATATTACACTTTACACATATAACACATCTTCACAAGACAATGTTTTACAAACAAATTATTTTATACAAACTCATTTTTGCTTGGTTATTCATTTAACCATTCATATTTTCTTTTATATTATCAGATTTTCTTATCACTTTTATATGGTTTATAAAAGAAAACATATAACAAGATTCATGACTAACTTTTATTAAACATTTCTTTAAACTTAAGTCATGAATCCTATTTTAACAAAAACCTATGTATCTCACAGGCATTTTTATGCTGACGTACATATTTTCACATGTGTTTTCAAGAGCTGTTGCATAGGATTGGACAAGATACACTTAGGCGGACCTGTGCCTTAGTGACATAAAATGAAGCTAGACTAGTTTAAATTCTGTTATGTACTCCTTGTTTCAGTTGTTTTAAGACAATGTAACCCTTATGTTAATAAATGAAACAAAACTTTAATTACCATGGTTGTGAAACAATAATTCTGTTGCTACACTCCCTGACGTTTCCGCTGTGTTTTGTTGTTTGACGCGGTCGGGGTGTGACAGAAGAGTTGGTATCAGAGCCAATGGTTATAGGGAATTATGTTATTAGTAATTCTTTGACCTAGACTATAACTTTTCTAGGAGCCTAACACAAGTTATCTTGTGTTTAGATCTTAAAACATACACGTCACCTATCCTTAGGTGATTACCAAAACAAGAACACAATTTTCTGAGACGATTTTTGAAAATCAATCATCTGTTTTTAAATGATTTATTATAAGGTTTTGAACCCTCCAATTTTTCAAAATGAATTTTGAAAATTTAATCATCCATTCTTGAATGATTGTTTTGGCCTTGTGCCTTCTAAGTTTTCAAAATCTCGTCAAAGTTTTGGGTCTAAATAATGTGAACACGTGCAATCTGGAAGGGTGGATGCCTGTACCTCGAGTTTTCTGTCTAGGCTAGAGTGTTCGTACAAATCAACATAATCGGACCAGTCACTCTTACCTAGGAACACTTGGGGTGAGTATCCACTTACAGGCTAAAGCATGTCTTCACGATGCATTATTTTTGACCCATTTACTTTGATTAGTCACTGTGTGTCGTTTGTTTGCTTAGTGGTACGGACGAATGACCACCATCTTTTCTTTTGTCGATTTTTGTATCATCTCACTCGTTTTCTCTCATGTTTCCTCTTTTAGAATGCCTCCTCGATGCGAAAATCCGCTACCTAATGCCGAAATGGAAGCTATTATTGCGCAGCAAATGGCTGCTGTACTCCCAGACATTGTTGCTCAAGTTAACCAAGCAAACAATAACCAAAATGCTCCATGCAACTTCAAGAATTTCAATTCGGCTAAACCACTCAAGTTTGAGAGCATCGAGAGTACTTTTCGTCATGTTCAGTATCCTGATAATCGCAAAGTCGAGTTTGCCTCTAGCGTATTTCAAAAGAGGGCTCTTACATGGTGGAATGGAGTTATGAGAGACCGTGGTGCTGAGGTTGCTTTAGCATAGACATGGGCCGAGCTTAGGGCTCTTATGATGAGGGAATTCTGTCCTCGTCATGAACTAAGGGCTTTAGAAAGGGAGTTTGATGATTTGAAGCAAGATAGTGGTGAGCATCGGGTTTACACTGATAGGTATAAAAAGCTGAGTTTGTTATGCCCTACAATGGTTACCCCACTCGAGAAAGCTATCGAGAGGTATATTGATGGTTTACCTGACTCCGTGCAAGTCATCATCACTGGTAGTGACCCTACCACAGTTCGTCAGGCATTCGAGTTAGCTGCGACATTGACTGAGTCGCAGGTCCGAAAGGGTAAGCTACACAGAAAAGGTGACAAGGGTAAGAAACAGTTGTCTGATAAGGGTGAAAGCAAGAAGGGTAAGAACAAGAAGGGTAAGGAATCTGGTTCTTCGAAAGGGTCTAGGAAGTGCAAGGCTTCCCAGAACTTCGCTGTCACTGCCCAAGTAAATCAGGCAGCCCCTAACCAACCTGCACAACCACCAGCAAAGAAACGGTATGCGGGGAATGCACCGTTGTGCAACAGATGCAATAGCCACCATCAACCGCAAGTTCAATGTCGTTTCTGTACTAACTGTGGAAAGTCGGGTCATCTTGCCGATGTTTGTCGTTTTGCTCCAAATCAAGCAGCCCAGAACCCAGCTTTGCAAGCTACTCAACCACCTGCTCCACAACAGGCTCAAGCTGCACGACCTCATTATCCTCCTGGTTCGTGCTACAATTGTGGGGATCTGACCCATTACAGAAACCAGTGTCCAAGGCTGGCCAACGTGAATCAGAATCAGGCTCAGGCTCGAGGTCAAGTCTTCAACATGAATGCTCAAGAGGCGCGAGCAGACATTGAAGTGGTCAACGATATGTTCTTTGTTAATAATCAGCCTGCATCTGTTCTTTTTTATTCAGGTGCCGATAAGAGTTTTGTGTCTTTATCTTTCGAGCCTTTGCTTCGCTTGTCTAGAACGAAACTAGGAAAGCCTTTGGCAGTAGAAGTTGCTAGTGGTGAACCCGTTGTTCTTGATTTGTTCTCCGCAATTGCCAGTTGAACCTTAATGACCATCTTTTTCCTATTGACCTCACACCGATGTAACTTGGGAGTTTCGACGTTATAGTGGGTATGGATTGGTTAGCCAAGCATCACGCAGAGGTAGTTTGTTTTGAGAAGATTGTTCGTGTGCCGTTTTCGACAGGTAAGATCCTAGAGGTTCGTGGTGAGAAACCTGCTAGTAGCCTCAAACTCATGTCTTGTACTCAAGCTCGGAAGTATTTGCGTAAGAACTATGTGGCCTTCTTGGCACATGTTGTAGTAGAAGAGAAGGGCAAAGGTAAGTCGATTCAAGATATCCCTGTTGTTCGGGATTATCCTGAAGTTTTTCCTGAAGAATTACCTGGTTTAATCCCAGCACCCCAAGTCGAGTTTCGTATTGATCTTGTACCTGGTGCAAATCCTATTGCCAGGTCTCCATATCGTCTTGCACTGTCTGAGATGCAAGAGTTATCTAAGCAGCTTCAAGAGATTTCTGACAAAGGTTTTATTCGTCCTAGATTTTCACCTTGGGGTGCTCCCGTTCTTTTTATCAATAAGAAGGATGGATCTTTCAGGATGTGCATCAATTATCGTGAGCTTAACAAGCTTACCATCAAGAATCGATATCCCCTACCTCGCATTGATGATCTTTTTGATCAATTACAAGGTGCTTCTTATTTTTCAAAGATTGATCTGCGGTCTGGGTACCATCAACTCCGTGTGCATGAAGAAGATATTCCCAAGACAGCTTTCCGCACTCGATATGGGCATTATGAGTTCACAGTTATGCCTTTCGGTTTGACTAATGCTCCTGCAATTTTCAAGGACTTGATGAATAGGGTCTGCAAGCCTTATTTGGATAAGTTCATCATTGTCTTCATTGATGACATCTTGATTTATTCTAAGACGCGAGCTGATCATGAGCAGCATCTTCATCTTACTCTGGAACTCCTGAAGAAAGAACAACTTTTCGCCAAATTCTCCAAGTGCGAATTTTGGCTTAAGGAAGTTCAATTTTTGGGACACATCGTCATCGAACAAGGTATTCATGTAGATCCCTCCAAGTTCATTTCTTGGTCTCGTAGGTTATTACCGCCGCTTCATTGAAAACTTCTCGAAGATTGCAGTTCCTCTAACTGCTTTAACTCAGAAGAACAAACCCTTCGAATGGGGATCCAAGCAAGAAGAAGCATTTCAAACCTTGAAATAGAAGCTTTGTGATGCGCCTATTCTATCTTTGCCTGAGGGCAATGGCGATTTTGTCGTGTATGTTGGACTCTGTATGCCCAAGACACATATTAAATTGATGTGGCTAGTACGTTATGATCCAAGTCGAGTAATACCCAATAACAAGCTAGATAAACACTTACAATATTTATTTATGACATGATCAAACAAATAAATATTAACACTTATAATATTTAGAAATTGGTTTTCTAAATAATTGCACTTGACAAACCAATAAATTATATGGATAATTTATTCAGAGAGAATATTTTATTTTGTTATTTAATGGGTTAAATAACTTAATAAAAGTTGTATAAAGTCTTGTGAACATATGATGTTATATTTTATAAATGTTATAAAATATATACAAGACTTATATTTTATAAAAGAATTTGTATTTTTTTTATAAAATAAAAGCTAGGCCGCCACCCCCCTATGGTGTTCTTCCCAAACCCTTTTGACCAATGGGATGACATACAATTGTCATAAGATAGAGACCATTTGATTGGGTGGTCTTCCCTAAACATTTTGGTCCAATGACAATGCATGCAAATGCATGTGTTAGAGGCTCATGCATTGGGTGTTTTTGGTGGCTACTTTCTCTCACCTTCCTTAAGACTTTTGTATGACAAAAATGGTAAAAAAAAACTTGAAGAAGACCTCTAGATGAAGCTCTAAAATTTCGGTCATATATGGCTGATATAGAGGGGTCTTAAGTTGAAACAAATCAAGTGCAAAACTCCAAGAAACACTCTCATAATTTCGGCCAAGGGTAGGGCTTCAAGGGTTTTGATTTTACAAGTCATTTCAAATGCAAAATCACCTTTGTTCTCTCTCTAAAATCGGCCATAAGAAGGTTTCCAAGCGTTGGTTTCAAGAGAGGTTTTTAGTGAGTTCATAAGTGTAGAAATCCTAGCTAAGCACAAGGTATTTGTTAGAAGGCTTGGGGTATACAAGCTTGAGGTCTTCTACACTTGAAGGCAACCATTCAAGAAGCATCATCTTCTTCATATCCATTACTCCTTGGAAGGTAGTATTCTAAACACTCTATGGTTGTGTTTTATTTTGATAGCATGCATGTTCGTATATGGATTCGGGATTGGGTTTTACATATAAAATGAGTTTTATATCTAGTAAGTAACATGTTTTTAAATAATAATTTTCCGCTGCGTTTTTATTTTATACGGATAAAATAACTTTAATAAACATGTGGAAAACCCAACAGTGGTATCAGAGCCAGGTTATATGAATGCATGCTTCAAAGGATATGAAATTTTTAGGTTTCGGTTTTGGTTAAAACCCTATGGCTGAAATTTTATATATGGTTATCCTTTTGTTTTTCAAGATTATTTTAATACATGCATAAAAGTATCTTGAAAAATTATGTCATTTGGATGATTTGTTTGTTTGGACAAAAACCCACTTTTACGGTTTTTTCATTCTTGACCGAAAAGTAGGTTGTAAAAAGGAAACCATTTTGCTTCTTGAATTTTATATATTTGGATATATATATTTTTGGTGTTCATAACCTAGCCATGACCTTGTGTGAATATGTTGAACATTTGTGTTTGTGATTTGTATTTAATTATTTCAAAGGTTGTAATAATTATTATTTTTGGTTCTTCCATTTGTAAAGTTATGTAATTTATTTATTTTCATTTGGTATGTAAAATAAATAGATTAGGTGCATTTTATTTTACTAGGAAAAAATGTATTAGGATATATTTTGTAAAAGAAGATGCACACAAAAATGCGGTTTTGGTTTTGGCTAATTTCGGGCCTAAAGGACTTCATAGTTCTTAACGGGATTTTAGCCCGATAACCAAAACACATTTTTGAAGTCCAAAGGAGTTTGGAGCTGAATTAAAGGACATTTTGGAAGCTCAAAGAAAGTGAAGAAATCATAACACAAAAGGAAGACTTGAAGCATTTGGATGTGGGATCAAGTGGGAGTTCAACGACACATCGCTTGTGTCATTTTTCACTCTTTAGGAAGGACCTTTTGGCACACTTGTTTCGGCTAACAAGTGTTGTCAAAATAGTTGGCTATGGTTATGCACCTATTGATATATGTGTTATGCTTGTGTGGTTGCTTATTTTATTGTTTGGATGATATTTGGATATGCATGCTTAACAAACTAATAATCAACAACAAGCGTAAAATTGGTTCTTAACAAAATCATTAAAATTGTTAATAAAGGTTTTATTAAAAATTAATGATTTTATAATAAAATGAGTTTTATTAAAAAGAACCTTGAAAATTTGTTTTAACAAAAGTACCAAGGATTTGAATGCATGCAAATGTATGGTACACAAAGTTTTCTAAACTAAAATTTTGAAAACTCAAAATCCCTTTTCTAAAAACAAGTCAAACACCATCCTTTTATACAACACTCGAAACACTTGGGAACTCTTTTGTGGGATAAAGGTCACCTAACCACATTTGAGGGAACTTGTATGTTTGAGGTGGGTTTACCATGTTTGTGGGATAAAGGTCACCTAACCACTTATGTGTATAAACTCACATGTGTGTGTAAGTTGGACGACTTGAATTGGAAACCATGAACTTAGGGTCACCGAAGTATGGGGAACAAAGGTGTTGATGGGATTAAACATGCCAACTAAACATAAAGATGTTTAACCGATCCCATATGGCTAGAAGTTGCAAAGGGTTGCAATTGTCAAACATTGACTACCTTGTTAATTTAAATAGAGGGATAAAGGTCACCTAACCAATATTTAAATGTAACGTTGGATTCTAGATTTTAATTATTAATTGTCTATGAGACACAAAAGGGTATTAATGATTAAAATATAATAATATCGAAAATACCAAAATCGAACCTTGTTAAATTTTGTAGATGGCCGCTAACAATATTACCCAAACCATCCGTAACCTATCACTAAAAAACGATCCTAATCCCGATGAGCATCTTATGGAATATAACGATGCCTATGACGATTGGATTAAGTATATCGAGGATACTACGTAAGCCTCCTGCCTCATGTTAGGAATTATGTTTCCCCAGATTCAAAAGGATTTTGAACATCATGAGCATACGACATGATTAACCAATTGTAGGAAATGTTCCTAAGGGTAGAACGCTTCGAAACGGTTCGAGCGCTTCATGCATGTTGAATGGAGGAAACCCAATCGGACTCATCTTATGTCTTTAAGATGAAAAGCCACATTGATCACCTCAAAAGGCTCAATATGGATAAAAGGGTTTTATCCATTCTAACGATCAATGAAGGTGGCAACTAGAAAGGGCATCACCCCGACACCAAAGCAAATGTTAAAAATGGAAACGGGTAATTCAAAGGGAAATGATTAGAAAGACTAAAGCGAAACCACCAAAACCAAAAAAGAAGAAGGCAAAGGTTGCCATGAACGATCCATGCTTTGAGTGTGGTGAGATAGGGCATTTAAATAGGAATTGTCCAACCTATCTCAAAGAGTTGAAAAACAAGAGGGATGCTAGGCAAACCTCAGGTACAATCTTAATGATACATATTGACCTTAATGTTATTTCTTCTAACACATGGGTATTAGATACCGGATGTGGAACTCATGTTTGCAATTTGTTGCAAAAGGTTCAAAAGAAATAAGCATTACAAGTAAGGAGACTATGTTTTGAAACTTCCAAATGGCTTGGAAATTGTTTAAAAAAAAATATTGTGTGCTCCTAGTTTGACTAGGAACATTATTCAAGTATTTCCTTATAACACAATATGGTTTTTGAGTTAAAGTTTGTAAACAATGACATTTATATTTCGATGAATGACATGTTTTACCTTAAACCTATGCCTTCAAATGGTATTTATGAATTGATTCATAATAATACATCATTTGATAGTTTAATGTACCAATCAATCACCAAGAAACTCAAAATGGATTTGAGTAAGACCTATCCTTGGCTTTATCGCCTTTGTTCATATAAACAGATGTCGCATGTAAATAGTTCGGAAGAATTATCTTTTGGAAACAAATGAAGTTGGTTCATTTGATACATGCGAATCTTGCTTACAAGGGAAAATGACCAAGTAATCCTTTAGTGGAAAAGGGCAAAAGATTTATCATACATTTGGATGTATGTGATCCTTTTAGCCAATGATTAGGAATGGTGAAATATACTTCATTACCTTTAACCAATGACTATAGTAGTTATGGTTATGTGTACTTGCTAGGACACAAAGTTGAAGTATTTGAAATGTTCAAAGCCTTCAAAAGGTGAAGTACTAAATCAACTCTTTTGAAGATCTTCGTTTCGATAGAGGAGGAGTCGAACTCTATTAGATATGGTTCGATCTATGATGGCTAGGAGCGCATTATCTCTATCACTTTGGGGTTACGCTTTGCTCTCCGCAGTCAGTATGGCCCCAACCAAGAAAGTGGATACGACATCTTTTGAAATATGGCATGGAAGGGTTCCATCATTATCATATTTAAAGGAAGGGGTTGTAAAGCTTATGTTAAGCTATACACCTCAAATAAATTGAAAGTCCGATCCACTAAGTGTATCTTCGTAGGATATCCTAAAGATGGTATAGGATATTAATTCTACGATCCAACAGAGCAAAAGGTATTTGTTGCTCGAAAGGCTGAGTTCATGTAAACTAAGTTCCTTGTGGAAGGAATTGTTAGTGCAAAGATGTCTAAAGCCTATGTCTTAAGTCTAGGGGTCTAATGTGTCAAGTTTGTATAGTTTAAGGGGCTGAAATGTAATGTTTATGTTATTTTTAAGGGTGACCGTTTGAAGGTGGCCTGTCACTTTCAAACGGACAGGATTTAAGTCGTGACCGTTTGAACTGGTCGTGATCGTTTGAACAGGTCATGAAAGTTTCAAACGGACAGGGGTCTTGCCTATAAATAGGCTTGTTGGTTTCTCATTTGAAACGGTCAGCTCTGTCATGTACTGTTACTCTGCTGGATTTTCAAGTGATTAGTGTATGAGAAACGAGTATTAAAGTTACATTTTTCTGTTTTCTACTCCATTCTATCTGATTCTAAACTGTTTAGGTGTTTCCGCCACTTAAATAGTGTGTATTCACTCAAATTGACTCATTTGATCGGTCAAATCGATCCTACAATTGGTATCAGAGCCAGTTATGAGTAAATACACCTGAATCAGTTGGTTTTTCTACACAAAATTTGATTTCTGGACTTTTGGCCGGACAAAATGGACTGATTTTTGGACAGTGTGTGTAAAACTGTGTTTTAACAAACCCTTGAGAATATCAGATCTAAACTCTTATTAAAAATGGTAAAAATGGACTGAAAATTGGTGACCGTTTGAACGAGGCGTACTTGTCCGTTTGAAAAACTGACCTGACCGTTTGAATGCGCCTGACCGTTTGAAATCAAGCACTGACCGTTTGAACAAACACCTGACCGTTTGAAAATTACCTGACCGTTTGAGGATCTGATTTCTCTAAAAAGTCCATAGTGTTCGTGATATTGTTCGATAGTCTGATTTTGTGAAAATTGTAAACGTAAAAAAACTATTCGGTAAATCTAAAAATGGAAAACCAAGATTTTTACAACTTTTTCACCGGCAGTGGTATGACAGTAGGACAGACTTCGGGAAGCATTATTCAGAACGTTAATATGGAAAATGAATTGGGAACAATGCAGAAACCACCCAAACTGATGAACTTAGATGAATTCTCAGGTTGGTCTGGAAGATATAGAAACTGGGTTTAGGCTAACCACTTTGAAAGCTGGATGAAGGTTGAGGCACCATATGCTCCACCGGTAGATGCTCGAAATCAACCAAAATCGATTGGAAGTTTGACGCAAACAGAGCAGAATGATTTCAAAGCAGAGAAAAAGATGATTAGCATTCTTGAGCAAGCAATCAAGGAGGATATTTTGGTGCTACTGCAACACGATGATAATGCTTATTCTATTTGGGAGGCATTGAAATTAAAATTTAAAGGAAGTGAATCCATGCTCAAGAACAAAAAGGCGTTGTTAAAGAAAGAATTCGACATTTTCACTTACATGAAAGGTGAAACCACAAAAAGTTTGATTGATAGGTATTGTCATTTAGTATTGGAGTTGAAGAGATTGGAAATAACCAAGACAAATGAAGAATTAATCGACAAATTGGCAGATGCATTGCCATATGATGAGTGGGGTACTTACCAGATGATGTTGAAAAACACTCCAGGCTTTGGTAATCTAAATCTTAGTGGTTTCATAGAAAAAATTGAAGCTCAAGAGCTGGAATTGCTGAAAATCAAGAAAATGAACTTAGCGAGTGTGCAGCAAGATGTGTCTCTGTATTACAAAGGCAACCCTTCAGTTTTAACCAATCAAAGACCAAAAATACAGACAGGGTTTATTGCTGATAACACCTCAAGTGTTTCTTCAAACACTCCTCAATCCGGCAATTTTTCACCATTTGCGAAATTTGAACCAAATGTCAAAGCTCAGGAACAGCCTTCACCTCAAAGCTCAACAGGATCAAATCATCAGGCATACGTTTCTGGGGTGTATTGCAACATCGCGGTGAATATTAAGAATGGAAATGAAATTACTAAAACAGCCGCGAAACAACACATTGCATTACTTGCTTCCGTTCTTGAGGCGTATGAGGGCTTAGTAGCAGGTAAGATTGGAAATCCTGACATGACCAAAGAGGATTACGATCAGATCGATCCGGAGGAGCTTGAGCTGATAGATATTAAATGGGGCATGGCTAGTTTGGTGAGGAGAGCACAGCGCTTCATGGAAATTACAGGCAGAAACAGTCTTTCTGGACCCAATCAGAAGTTAGGTTTCGATAAGTCGAAAGTTACTTGTTTTAAATGCAAAGAACGCGGTCATTTCAAACGAGAATGTCCAAACCGTGAAGTAAACAATCATCAAAACCCGTTCACCAACGACTACTACAAGCAGGCAATCTATCATCGACCAAATCAGCAACCTGTAATTCAAAGGCCACAAATTGAGAATAAACCGGAAAAAGCAATGATCGTGAATCAAGACGATGAGAAGGTAGCTGCAGGTTTCAGCTGGGATAAATATATCCCCGGTAGCGATGGACAGGCAATGATGGCAGAAGTTGTTGAAATTTCTGAGATGGTGTCTGAACCAGAAACAGTTACTGAAGATGTTTCTGTAGTTGTTGAAGAGGTTTCTGCTGAAAATGTGGACAATTTTGAAGAAATAGCTGCTGAAGTTCATTACTCTCAATCTGAGCAGGAGGTATTAGCTAGTTCGTTGAGATCTATCATGTCTCCTAAAATTTTTGAATCTTTTGCAGGTTTCTTTGAAGAACCAAGGACCGGATTGTGTCCAAGATATGAGGAGAAGAAAGAATTTGTTGAAGAAATGATCGATGTGACAAAGGAAATGACCGAAGACACTTTGAAAGAAATTGCTGACAAGGCTCTCATGGCGAAACTAAGAGAGGTAGACACAGAACTTGTGAAACCCGAGTCTGTCGGTACCGAGTCAGTTCAAAAGGAGTCGGATAAGAAGTCGGGAATTGAGGAGACCAAAACTAAGAAAGTGTCTGAGTCAGAGTCCAAAGATGTCGGTAAACAGGAAGTGAAAACTGCTTATAAAGCAGAGGTTGTTGAGAAATTGGATTCAATCTATGAAACACCATGCCAAAAGTGTTTAGAACCTTGCATGGAGTGTCTTGAAAAAGACACTAAGTTTCAAGAATTGAAAGAACATGCTGAACTGTTAAAATTTGATCTAGGACAAGTCAAAGAAGCATATGATACACTTGCTAGATCAGTTAAAATGATTAAAGAAGAAAGTGTTGAAAATGATAAAGCCACAAAACTAGCAAAAGCAACACTTTTTGATAAACAAGTGGAAGTTAATTTTCATATTGACACAATCGCATCATTAAAGAAAGAATTGGAATTGACTAAAATTGAAAATGAGCGAATTGATAAGAAATTGATGAGCTATGTTGCATCGTCCTATGTTCTTGAACAAATTGTTCCACAACAGCCCAATGCTGAATCGGTCTTTAACAGTGTTCCACCCCCATTGTGGAATCATTATACTCAAAAGTATCCATATGGGGTGGAAGCTGCATTGAATCTCAAACTGAGGACAATTGAGGATGAGTTGCCAGAGAGCATAGATGTTACATTCTCTGCGTCTGACACCGACAGCGAGTCACAGGTCATCAAGACTGTTGTCGATCAGGTGTTAGATGAAGAGAGTGATAACTCTGATGTTGAAGTTATGAAATCTCATTCGGAGAAGTCTGTTACTGATTCTGAAGATGAGGGTAATTTTTTAGAACGTTTCATACCGAAATCAGACAAGAGTACGAATGATGATCCGATTATGGTGGTTTACACTATGATTGGAACTGACAAGCTTTATTCTGATTTTGAGTATCCTCTTCAGAATGTTAAGATTGAAAATGTCGAGAAAGTTTTCAAATTGGTTGAAATGGACATTAATGTGGTAAACAACAAAGAATTCTTTTCAAAAGCTAAAAGGTCATTTGTTACAACACGTGTCAACAACTCGGGGAAAAAGGAATGGGAAGGTAATGGTAACAAGAAAAATGGTAAAAATTTTAAAAACAAAGGAATTGGTTTTGAGAAAAAGATGGCTAAGAAAGTTGTCAAACCAAAAGATAAAATGAATGATGTTTTTGTTGTTGGACCAAGTGTGGATGATGAGAAGGAATACATTTTTAGTCAAAAAGCAGTTGATGATTTCAATGCGGCTAAGAAACTGAAAGTAGAGTCATTCAAGTCAACTTTTGTCGAGTATGACAAAAGAGTTTGTTATCGCTGCAATGAAATCGGGCACATGGCAAAACAATGCAAGAAAGTTTTTGAAAAACCTGTCATTAAACCTGTTGTTCAAAAACCTCGACCTTAGTCACCAGATGACAAAAAGGGTAAAAAACCAATGGTTTCACCAATCCGCATCTTGAAGAGGGGTGAATCGTTGAAGTCGGAAGATAAGCCAAAATCGACATTCGAGATTGGCGAATCTTCAAAGTCTCATAAGACTTCAAAGATTTATCCAAAAACAAAAAATTTTGAAAATCAATCATGGGTTGCAAAGTCGAAACCATCGGTCGAGGAGAAAAGGATGGAAAACATTTTGAAGAATGAAACAAAGGTTTTTGAAACTCAATCATGGGTGGTTAAACCAAAACAATCAGTTGAGGTGAAGAAAATGGAGAAAGAGTTAAAGTTTGATTCAAAAGCCTTTAATCCAAATGTTTTAAATATTTTTGGAAAAATGGTTGACAGAAAAGTCAAAGGGGCAAAGGAATTTTATGCATCAAAAGTGGGTGCTAATGATAAACAAGAATTTGAATTTGAACTTGATAGATTTCTTGCAGAGTTTCCCCCGATCAAAAATGAAGTAAAACTAAAAGAAAAAACTGATGTTCCAAATGTCACGTTTACTTTTCCAAAGATAGATGAGAAATGTGACGTAGAGTTTGGAAGTGTCTCAACAGTTAAAAAGCCATGGGTTTCATTGTTTGAATGAATTTGATATGATGTTTGCAGGGGCTGCCCAAGTCTATACTGTCAAAGTGGATTATGGATAGTGGCGCTTCAAGGCATATGACTGGGACGCTTGCTCTGCTCTATGATGTCAAATCCATCAATGGAGGACATGTAGGATTTGCTGGGAACCAAGGTGGAAGGATCGTTGGTCAAGGAATGCTGTCAAATGGCGTGATTTCATTCGACAAAGTGAATTACATAGTGGAGTTAACAAACAATTTACTCAGTATTTCACAAATCTGTGATAAAGACTTTAGTGTACATTTTACAAAAACTGAATGTGTGGTTTTGAAACCAGGGTTTAAAATTCCTAATGAGATGGTGTTGTTGCGTGCTCCACGAGAACACGACTTGTATTATCTTGATATGAGCATCGCAACACCAACAACTCATCAGAAACAGTGTTTTGTGTCAAAGTCTAAAGCGACGGAAAAAGATTCGATAATGTGGCATCGTAAGATGGGCCACATTCATGTTCGTAAAATGAACTTTTTGGTACATAATGATTTAGTTGATGGAGTAAATTTGAAGAATTTTCACTTAAATGATGATTGTGTAGCGTGTAAGAAAGGAAAGCAGACTCGGAAGTCACACCCTTTGAAGATTATGAACACGATCAGGTTACCTCTTGAGAGATTGCACATGGATCTCTTCGGGCCTGTCAACGTAAAGAGCATCAGCGGAGACTTATATTGCTTGGTGGTGACTGATGACTTTACGAGATTTTCTTGGGTAGTGTGCTTGGAATGAAAAGATCAAACTTTTGAGTCTTTGATGATGCTTTTCAAGAAAATGGAAATGGTGTATAAACTGCCAATCCGGAGGATTCGGAGCGACAACGGAACAGAATTCAAGAACAACGAGATGTACGAGTTCTGCAACGAGAAGGGAATTCTTCATGAATTCAGTGCGTCGTACACACCACAGCAAAATGGCGTAGCTGAACGAAAGAATCGGACCCTGATTGAGACAGCACGTACAATGTTAGCCGATTCCAAGCTACCAATCTTTTTCTGGAGTGAAGCAGTATCAGCAGCTTGTTACACATTGAATAGAGTTCTCACTGTCAAGAAGTATAAAAAGACTTGCTTTGGGCTGTTACACCGTTATAAGCCGAATCTTGAGTTCTTGGAGCCATTCGGGTCTCCTTGTACTTTTATTGATGAAAACGGTAAATTTGGCGCTAAAGCTAATGAGGGTTTCTTTGTAGGTTACGCTAGCCCACTCAAGAGAGTGTTTGTACCATGCCTGGGTAAGGTGATTCAAGTCCAGCATGTGGATTGTCAGAAGCACACTCCATCACCACAACTTCCCGGACAAAGATTCCTGTTTGACTACGATAAGCTCTGGGAGTCGTTTCATCTGCCGGTCGAGCCGAGTGAGGAGGAACTAGCTCTTATGTACCTGTATCAACAAAATATGTCACAGGAACAAGTATCTAGACCACTAGAAGTTTCTCAACCCACCGTGGGTACTCACGATGATGAAGCAGGACCGAGTGGAACAGTTCAAGAACCACCAGAGGAACCAGCTCCATCGTTTGATGAATCTGACGACTCAGAAGCGGAACCCGCTCCTACTTTTGACGAGGATCCAACAGAAGCTGAGGATCAAACCGTTGATCTTGACATATCGAACTTGGAATCAGAAGTAAATGTGCCTGACAATGCTATGCCAAGGACGTCTTATCATCCCTCAGAACAGATTATTGGTGACCTGCAAAGTGGTGTTAAAACCCGACATCAAATAGACCGAGCTCTTACATGTTTCTATTCATCTATTGCTGATATGCAGAAAGAAGTCTCATTAAAATGTTTTATTTCGCAGATAGAGCCCAGAACCTACAAAGAGGCATTGACCGAGGATAGCTGGGTGAATGCAATGCAGGAGGAGCTGCAACAGTTCGAAAAGCTGGGCGTCTGGAGAGCACTGTACTGGTTATAGTCTGGTTTTTATCAAAAACCTTTCCCTTTTTAAAAACCAAGTTCACTATAACCAATGGCTCTGATACCAATCTGTCACACCCCCAAAATCCACCATGCGGGGTATCACCGCTTGGAGGCGTGACGTGACCAGGATCGAGCCACCAATCATATTGAACATCGTAATTAAGTAAATAAGACCAACCTCAATACGACTGGTGACCAAAGCTAGTTAACCATGTTTAGTTTAAACAGCGGAAGCATAAACGTAAAGTTCAAAACATAAGTTCGCAGTTCATAAGTTTAAAGTCCAACACTTAGGTTTAATAAGTTCATGATGTTTTAAATATTAAGCACGGAACATAACCGTCCGTACACCACAACGACTCCTTCCTCGTGCAAGCTCCAAGTGTTTAGCGACCTGTAAGGCATGTAACAACTAGTCAACAACAAAGTTTAGTGAGTTCACGTTTGGTTGTTTGGTTTTAAGTTGTTTCTGAAAAACGTGGTTTGACTTTCGTTGGCTTATTTGCCGTGGTGTTACCCCGTAGTTGAAAGTATGTTTATCCATATCCTTTTTCTTTACCCAATCCATAACCATGATCAGTGGGGGTTTTCCCTGTTTGAACTACTAGACGGTATGATATCGACTGCTACGCAAATAAGTTGTGCCCTATATCAGTGTCTATCATCACTGACAATCTGCCATAGTCCATTAGTACACGCCCGTCCGACTGGCACGGTGTGAGGTTTATTAAACCTAATAGCGCTATTAACTAATGACCCGCTCGCCATTGGCCTCGGCGATTAAGTCGATATAAATTGAGGGACTTCATGATAGAGTTTTGTCTAGCTAGTTTTAAGGTTGTTGTCCTGCACCAGGAGGACGAACGTACGTATTCTGCACCAGGAGAATTCGTAGGATTAATAATGGCATCCTATCTATGGAGGATGGCCGTACATATCCTACCCAAGGAGGATATGTAGATTTAGTTTAAATTCTTTAACCCATTCCCAAACCACCGGGAATCCCATGCCTTAGAAAGTGTGTGAACTCACCTCGGTTTTCTCGGTTAGATTCTCAATATAGCTAACAGTCAAGGTCGGTCAATCACGTCCTAGTATGATTTACCAGTTAGTCATTTAGTGGCTTCCAAATAGAACACAAAGTTCCTACACGTATCTATCACATAACATGCATTACTTTAACTGTTTATGCCCATCTAAGTTTCCCGTCCATTCCCTACTCAAAATCAAACATACGATGATGCACATAACATATATAACATGTTAAATCATTCACAGATAGCATACTCGACATTTAGACACGCAAGTCACAACTTATGTCAATTCAGCATTAATACTCAAAACCGGCTGTTTTCGGACATTTAAATAAAATAGTTAGATTATTCCAAAAATTCCCAAATTTTTATAGAATGTCATAAACATTCCATATTTTATTGTGTAAAAATATCGGGGTCCGGTTCATTACCCACATTTTATAAAAATTCATATTCGGGACTGAACTCAGATTTATGTATTTCTGACCACAGTCCACGAAACAATTTATAAAAAATTCATCGTAAGTCCGATTTGAGAAATTCCAGTGGGGTAATTACAAATACTTCAGTTGTCATCTACAGTAAAATTTTCATGGTCCAATTGATCACAAAACTCAGGTTATGACTGAAAGTACGACACCCATTTATTGCTGTCAAAATTCAGCTTAAGTTGCTGTTACAAATTAACACTTTAAAAATAGTAAACGGAGTCCAAAAATTACGATTCCAGTGCCATTAGAGCCGTATTTCATAATAACATATTTTAGATTCAAAATATCGATTTTTCGTTGAGTTTAAGACCTGTTTACAGCCAACTGAAGTTGGCTGTAAAAGTTGGACAGATTCTGATTTTCAGTGTTTAACCTTCTAAATCGTGTTTGATTGATTCCGTTAACAAGTTTAGTGACCGCAACAACATCACATATTAATATTAATCAGCAAATCATCAAATAATCAACCAATAATCATAATCACACAAGATCTACATGCTTTACACTAATATTCATCCATTAACCACCTTGTTCATCACTTTAGTAGACTTTTAGTTGGTGATCTTATATGTTAGTGATTTTCAACCGACGAAACTCTTATTAACCACTTTAGAATAGATCAAGAAGATGTTTAGAGTCACTTACTACTAGCTCGAGGCTAGGGAAGATCAAAGGCGTAAAAGTGGTGGATAAAAGCAATCTAGAGAGGTCTTTGAGTTTCCGAGTGCACCGAGCTTGTTTGTAGGACACCTTAGACCTTTGAGAGTATGTGAAATGGTTGAACAAGGTTGAAAGATGATGGTGGTGGGGTGGATGTGGTTCAGCCGAGAACCATGGAAGGAGGGAGAGAGTTAGGGTGTTGGTGGGTTTGTGAATGAGAGATGATGATGCTTGGGACCTTTGGTGCATTCTTATAACCATCCTACAACCTTAACTCTTGTGTATCATGTCTAACTCTTGTGTAACATGTCCCTCATGCCCCAACATAATCAAATTAAATATTGCAACAAATCAACAAGGTGGGTCCCTTGTTGGATCCGTGAGCATGGGGGGGGGGGGGTAGTAGATTAGGTGCTAACCACTTTGGTTACAATCTAGTTATAATTCTAGTGTTAGTTTCATACTTTAGTTAGTGGATATTTTTAGGGGGGGGGGGTGTTATGATGTTCGGGGATCATAACTGGCTCAGAAAATAAGAACAATGTGTTTGACAATATTTTTGTGTTCCGGGTAGAGTCCGGTTGTTCGGTTCGATTCTGTTCCGTTAAAGTGCTTAATTAATTCGTAACGTGTCCTATGTATATATTTTTGTAACGTTTTTAATTTCTAACACTTAGGAAATCATAACGGACTATTTAATGACTTTTCTGTACATTACTAGTGTGTTAACAAGTACATGTAAGCATAACACATAAATCAGAGAGCAGTTAAATAATTCCACACAGTCGTCAAGCAATTTAATTATTATTAATAAACTGTACGGTTACATGGGATTTTGAGGGTTGTCACATTCTCCCCCTGTTAAGAGAATTTCGTCCCGAAATTTAGCGCGTGGTTACTGAGGAAGCTAGTTAAGTTGCGTTGTTTTCCTGATTTTCCTGGGGTGTCACATCATCCCCCCGTTGATTTGGAATTTCGTCCCGAAATTCTGCAGTAGCTTCAGCCTCAGTAGTGGTTGTGTTTTTCTTAAACAGCTGGGGGTACTTGAGTTTCATTTGGTCTTCTCGTTCCCAGGTATACTCTGGGCCACGACGAGCATTCCAACGAACTCGAACGAGAGGTATTCTGGTATGCTTGAGGATCTTAACATCTCGATCAGTAATCTCTACAGGTTCCTCGACGAATCGCAGCTGGTCGTCGATTGTGAGTTCCTTGAGAGGAACTATGGGGGTCTCGTCTGACAGACACTTCTTCAGATTTGACACGTGGAAAACATTGTGAACTCCGCTGAGTTCTTCAGGTAGATTCAACCTGTAGGCGACTTTTCCAATTTTCTCGGTGACTTCGAATGGTCCGACATAACGCGGATTGAGTTTGCCTCGTTTGCCAAAGCGGACTACACCTTTCCAAGGTGAGACTTTGAGTAGCACTCGATCCCCAACCTGGAGCTCGAGTGGTTTTCTTCCTTTATCAGCATAGCTTTTCTGACGGTCACGAGCTGCCGCCATTCGCTGTCGTATCTGAGCAATTTTCTCGGTGGTATCTACCACATGTTCTGGGCCAGTGATTTGGCTGTCACCAACTTCTGCCCAACAAAGAGGTGATCGGCATTTGCGTCCGTACAATGCATCAAACGGAGCGGCTTGGATGCTGGTGTGGTAGCTGTTGTTATATGAGAACTCCACTAGCGGGAGGTGCTTTTCCCAGCCATTACCAAAATCGATTACACATGCCCTAAGCATGTCTTCAAGGGTTTGGATGGTGCGTTCAGATTTCCCATCCGTCTGCGGGTGATAAGCGGTGCTCATATCTAAACGTGAGCCAAAGGACTTGTGCATTGCTTGCCACAGTTCTGAAGTAAAACGCGCGTCACGATCAGAAATGATGGAAGTTGGCACTCCGTGCCTTGACACTACTTCCTTTAGATAAATGTCTGCAAGAGTAGAAAACTTATCCGTTTCTTTGATAGCCAGAAAATGTGCAGACTTGGTCAGTCGATCTACGATCACCCAAATGGTATCGTTTCCGCGTTGAGATCTGGGCAGGCCGATCACGAAATCCATGGAAATTTGCTCCCATTTCCATTTCGGGATCTCCGGTTGTTGAAGTAGGCCTGATGGTTTCTGACATTCAGACTTGACTCTCGCACAAGTCAAGCACTTACTGACGTAGGTTGCTATGTGGGCTTTCATGCCAGGCTACCAATACGTAGTCTTGAGGTCGTGGTACATCTTGTCCGAACCAGGGTGTACAGAATAACGAGACTTATGTGCTTCATCCATCACAAGCTCGCGTAAGTTGCCATAGAGTGGAACCCAAATACGCCCCGTTACATAGTAGGCGCCGTCTTCCTTTTGTTCTAGCCGTTGCCTCGATCCTCGTAGGGACTCAGCCCTGATGTTCTCTGCTTTCAATGCTTCGACCTGGGCATCTCGAATTTGAGCGGGAAGGTTGGATTGGATGGTAAGCTGTAAAGCACGTACACGCTTAGGTAAAGTATCCTTTCGACTGAGGGCGTCAGCCACAACATTGGCTTTGCCCGGATGATACTTGATAGCGCATTCATAATCATTCAAAAGTTCGACCCATCGGCGTTGTCGCATGTTTAACTCCTTTTGCTTGAAGATATGCTCGAGACTCCTGTGGTCGGTGTAAATGGTGCACTTTGTACCGTACAGGTAATGTCTCCATATCTTTAGCGCAAAACAACTGCTCCCAGCTCCAGATCGTGAGTAGTGTAATTCCTTTCGTGAACTTTAAGTTGGCGCGATGCGTAGGCAATGACCTTGTCACGTTGCATCAATACGCAACCAAGTCCTTGGATGGAAGCGTCGCAATAAACTACAAAATCATCTGTGCCTTCAGGCAATGAGAGGATAGGCGCGCTACAAAGTCTATCCTTTAGGTGTTGAAATGCGGACTCTTGTGCATCACCCCAACGATAGATGACACCCTTCTGAGTCAGTGAAGTGAGAGGTTGCGCAATCTTGGAGAAATCTTTTATAAAACCTTCTGTAATATCCGGCCAAACCCAAGAATTGGTGGATCTCTGTTGGTGTTCGGGGTGCAGGCCAATTCTTGATCGATTCAACCTTAGATGGATCCACATGAATTCCATCCTTGTTTACCACGTGGCTTAGAAAGTGGACTTCACGAAGCCAGAAGTCACATTTCGAAAACTTGGCATACAATTGCTCTGTTCGAAGAAGTTCTAGCATAAGCCGTAGATGTTGCTCATGTTCCTCCTGACTTTTCGAATAGATCAGGATGTCATCGATGAAAACAATAACGAACTTATCCAGGTAAGGCTTGCACACTCGGTTCATGAGATCCATGAAGACCGCTGGTGCATTCGTCAGCCCGAATGGCATAACCAGAAACTCGTAATGGCCGTAACGAGTTCTAAATGCTGTTTTGGAGACGTCCTCATCTCGGACTCTCAGCTGATGGTATCCCGATCTCAAATCAATCTTAGAGTAATAGCTCGACCCTTGCAACTGGTCGAACAAGTCGTCAATGCGTGGGAGAGGGTAACGATTCTTCACAGTCACCTTGTTGAGCTCGCGATAGTCAATACACATTCTGAAAGTACCATCTTTCTTCTTTACGAACAAGACTGGAGCTCCCCAGGGCGAAGAGCTAGGACGTATAAAACCCTTTTTCAAGAGTTCTTGTAGCTGTGTGGACAGTTCTTCAAGTTCTGATGGAGCTAGACGATATGGTGCTCGAGCTACTGGCGCTGCTCCAGGAGCTAGCTCGATTTGAAACTCGACTTGGCGATGAGGCGGAAGACCAGGTAATTCCTCGGGAAATACCTCGGGAAAATCACGTACAATAGGAATGTCCTCAATTCTCTTCTCTTCCGTTGATGTGTCAGTAACGAGTGCTAAAATGGCAGTGTGGCCCTTTCGCAAACACTTCTGGGCCTTAAGGAAAGAGATGATGCCTTCGACAGCACCACTCTTGTCGCCACGAATCATGAGAGGTTCTTCACCAGAACGAGGAATACGGACGATTTTCTCCTTGCAAACAATCTCCGCTTGATGATGGGATAGCCAATCCATCCCAATAACAACGTCGAAACTACCAAGTGTGATAGGAATAAGATCGATAGAGAAAGTCTGACCAGCTAAGACGAGGTTACAACCTTTAACTACGTGTGTGGCTTCAAGACTTTTACCATTAGCTAGTTCTACCGTGTGTTTGGTGTTCAAGGGTGTTGGAGTACGCTTAAGCATTTGACTAACTTTTAAGGATACATAACTAGTATCAGCGCCCGAATCAAACAAAACAGTAACAAAGAAATCGTCCAGAAGAAACTTACCCATCACAACGTTGGGATCGTTCTTTGCATCACTCTGAAGACTTCAAGGAGTGATCACCGAGGATCAAGAGTCGAGCCTTCCAAACTTTCTATGCTAGAGGGTGTTCATTTCAGTGTCTTTGCATGGTGGAGCGAGAGCGAAATGTCACTGTGGTAAGAGAATGACGGTTTGGTCTAAGCAAATGGTAGAAATTAGACATAACATAAACCAATAATCATGTGTAGGTACAAAAGCTAGTGTAAAGATTCCGCGTATTTAAGAAGACTGTCATGGAATAATACGATTTCTTATAGTGTAAGGTGGATCAGGTAAGCTTATAGATTATCGTGTTCGCCTGTAGGTTGAGTGATCCATATCTCCGCTCTCGAACGTTCTGAAGACTATCTCATCAGTAAGGGCATCCATTTGCTAGGTTGGGTTTACGAAGGGGGTAAATCAAGTAGAAGAAGCATTAACCATCCAATAAGGTAATGGGGGAAATCTTGTGATCGGTGGGAATAGTGGTGTGGTTGTTGGCGTTTCGTTAAATCAATTGCCAATCAAAGAAACAGGGAATTAATGAGGTTCATGCGAAGAATCGAGCGAAAACAGGGGTCCACCAATAACGAAAGAATTCGACCAAGTAATAGGTCGCTTAGAAGAAATTCTAGTAGTGAGGTGTGGCGGCATGACCCAAAAAGGGAAGTTCATTGCATTACGATCACGGAAGTATATCGCTTGTCCAAAATAGAGTTTGGTTGGTAGGGTTGCGAGTTGCAAAGCGACGAACGCGCGTAACTGTGGCTGCTTCGTTTCTGGTAACGACGACCAGTGGAGATGATGAGGTCCGTCAACAGGGATGCGTGGGTATAGTTCTCCAAAACCCGTGTTCGTTTGAGCCAGGTCTGGTCTTTGTGAATGTTGACGTACAAACCGAATGTACGGAGGGTCAGATGGTGACGTCATGTCGAATTAAGCGTGTAAATAGATAAAATGCATAAACAGTTGTCGTAGCGGGGTGACAAGAAATCAAGAAAGAATTTGACCACCGTTTGTCAAATTTCAAGTAAACAATTGTGTGTCATAAAGAACACAATAGGGCTAATAGACAACATGCTGCTTTCCTAATTAAGCATACTATCACATCACACTATGCAAAAGTAATCTAGCAAGTAGATAATATAAACTCAAATCATACCACCTAGTGTGTTGAGTCTTGCACGTGGAGCGAAGCGTCGTTGTGGATCGTTGAGCACTGTACTGGTTATAGTCTGGTTTTTATCAAAAACCTTTCCCTTTTTAAAAACCAAGTTCACTATAACCAATGGCTCTGATACCAATCTGTCACACCCCCAAAATCCACCATGCGGGGTATCACCGCTTGGAGGCGTGACGTGACCAGGATCGAGCCACCAATCATATTGAACATCGTAATTAAGTAAATAAGACCAACCTCAATACGACTGGTGACCAAAGCTAGTTAACCATGTTTAGTTTAAACAGCGGAAGCATAAACGTAAAGTTCAAAACATAAGTTCGCAGTTCATAAGTTTAAAGTCCAACACTTAGGTTTAATAAGTTCATGATGTTTTAAATATTAAGCACGGAACATAACCGTCCGTACACCACAACGACTCCTTCCTCGTGCAAGCTCCAAGTGTTTAGCGACCTATAAGGCATGTAACAACTAGTCAACAACAAAGTTGAGTGAGTTCACGTTTGGTTGTTTGGTTTTAAGTTGTTTCTGAAAAACGTGGTTTGACTTTCGTTGGCTTATTTGCCGTGGGGGTTACCCCGTAGTTGAAAGTATGTTTATCCATATCCTTTTTCTTTACCCAATCCATAACCACGATCAGTGGGGGTTTTCCCCGTTTGAACTACTAGACGGTATGATATCGACTGCTACGCAAATAAGTTGTGCCCTATATCAGTGTCTATCATCACTGACAATCTGCCATAGTCCATTAGTACACGCCCGTCCGACTGGCACGGTGTGAGGTTTGTTAAACCTAATAGCGCTATTAACTAATGACCCGCTCGCCATTGGCCTCGGCGCTTAAGTCGATATAAATTGAGGGACTTCATGATAGAGTTTTGTCTAGCTAGTTTTAAGGTTGTTGTCCTGCACCAGGAGGACGAACGTACGTATTCTGCACCAGGAGAATTCGTAGGATTAATAATGGCATCCTATCTATGGAGGATGGCCGTACATATCCTACCCAAGGAGGATATGTAGATTTAGTTTAAATTCTTTAACCCATTCCCAAACCACCGGGAATCCCACGCCTTAGAAAGTGTGTGAACTCACCT
>JARYGA010037569.1:0-47598 GCA_030545235.1 Helianthus tuberosus
ATCTGATAGGATGATTTCGCTTGAGGCTTCAAGCGAAATCTCAAACACAAAACATAACTTCAAGCGAAATCTTCTAACTATCTCACAAAATCTCATTCTAAGAACCCTGATCTATTCTATCTAGTCTAAGACTCGATACAAGACGAAGTCGACAGATGTAGTGCACCAACAGACTCCCCCTCAGATGTTGACGAGTCGACTATCGAGTCACACCAATACTGTGTCTTCACATCTTCATTCTTGATCAGTCTCTGGGCTTTTCTCTCTCTATCTTCTTTTCTAGAAACTTCTTGCTCTATCAGACTCCCCCTCACAATTTGCTGGTATTCATTTGTTCTTCAGCAACATCTGCTTTAGGATCAATGTCTGACTCAAATGTTGTATACAAGATCATTGCCTGGCTTTTATCTAATTCTCTTGATCAGATCTCTTGATTCCTTAAGTTCATCAGCATCAGCAACTAGCAAACTTTAGATTCATGATCAGAGTCTGACTTTTGTAAACTTTGAATGAATTAACCTGGCTCACCTGTAACAATCTTAACCCAGAAATAAATTTTCTAAATTTAACAATTTAATTGTACCATCAATCTGATATAATCATATCCTTCTCCCTCATATCACAAATCAATAATGAACCAAATGTAGGTTTTAAAAATACCAATTGTAGGAATTTAACAAACCTTTTTGACATTTTAAGATTCACTCCCCCTCACAACCAAGTCATCATGTTTAGCACTTGAAATTTTGACAATCAGCTTTCCAATATCAGTTGTCAAAAATCTTTTTGAATTTTTCAAAAATTTATGCTAAAACACACTAAAATCTTTTTGTAATTTTTGATTGTAAAGGAATGCAATAAAGAAATATTTACAAACAATATTTTTGTGAGTTTGTGCAAGAGGATCATATCAGTTTCTGAGACCAATCACTAACACCGTTAAGCTTCATTTCATATTAAGTTCTAAACAATTTACCTAGATTGTCAGTATGTTTGTCCTCTTAAATTTTCACACAAAGTTCAATTGATCTGAGATACGATGTTAATGTTTTAAGAAACTTAAACTTATCCGTGTGTCCCACTACTTGAATATACTCCCGTATCCAGATCCCAATATTCAGTCTTACAGGTGAGTATACCACAGATGATATCTGTCAGGGGAATAAATTATAGTACGAGGGCTGTGAGAGCTCAGGTCGATCTTTCGATACGCAGAGAGATGACAGCTTCGACTTTTGGTGTGTCCCCTTTAGAGGATCTTTTGCATTACAACAGCAGCGACTATTAATTTTATTGTTTCATCAGCTTGCTGAGGGCGATGCTATGTTTCAAGCATTTGCAGAAAGCATTATCCGGGGACTAGGTCAGAAATTTCTTTCAGCAGAAGTCCCGGGATAATACCCCAGATATCACTGAGCATAAAGACCTAGTATCTCAGAATAAGGGACCTTTCAAACAAGATTTCAGGGGTTACCTATATATCCAAGTTTGTGTTAACCCACAGAACAAGCAAGTTTGAAATTTAGGTTTATATCTCGTCACAATTTACTAAATGTGTAAAAACCTACTGACACATCCACAGTAAGATTGTTTATCACATATTTACTTTACATTTCTTTAGCATGTTGTGATAGTCCACTGATGTACTATCATTTCCTCTATATGCAACAAAAACTCATTTTTGAATTTTATCATGTTTTTGTCTTTTTCAAATTTTCAAATGTTTTTGGATTTTCTGAAAATTTTTACTCCCCCTAAAATGCAAACACATTTTAGGAAATTTGAAAATAAACTGTACAATAAAGTGACAACTAATATCGAATCGCATCAAATCGCCATTCACTCGGCATAAACAATCAGAACTCCCCCTATCACAAAACTATTTTCTCATTTAGATTTCAAAACACTTAAGTTTGTTTTAATCAAAATGATTTTTCCGGAAAATAAGTTTTTTATGATATAATCATTTGTAGATTCGGAGTATGGTTCATCACATTGTCTATTCGAAATACCAATTGTAAGTATGGTCCAATCAAGTTCAACTTAATGACCTTGATTAACCTTTTTCATGTAAGCACCTACTATACCAAAAGTAAAAATTACCACATGTAGAAATATTACATCTACATCACCATTTTACCAATCATAATGCCGATTCCTGCTTCGCACTTACCAACCTGGAAGCTCCGGCGTAGTCATACAACCTGTAAACATTCAAACACTATCAAAAACTTTCAACCAAAAACTTCAAATATTAGAAAGATGCCGATTCCTGATCCACGATATAAACTTGGGATCTCCGGCAAGTCCTAAGACTTTAAGGAAAGCAAACTTCCACCCAAGTCTTATTTGACTTGGTGGCTTCCAATTCTTGGGCAGTAGGGTTGTAAGTTGCCTTTTTAGTTGCATAAAAATCTTTAACCCCCTTTACTTTCCCATCAAGCATTTTCTTGAAAATTTTCTTAACATTTCCATTGAATGTTTTTTCAATATCAAAATCTGAGCTTTCAACTTTATCAACCATTTGTTTGATTTCTTCTACACTCAATGATTTAATATCAACATCATTCATCAAATCTTTGATCTCATCTTGTGACTCCTCTGATTTTGTGGAATCAGAATCATCGCCAGAACTATCAACCGATTTCTTAACAACCCATGTTTGGTTGTCTTTTGCCTTCTTTTTGTACAATCTTTTAGAATTTTCACCAACTTCATTCTTTGAATTGTCAGAAATTTTGAAGTTTGTAGTTGGTGATTCATTCTTTTCAACCAATTTTTCTTTAAGGTTTTCAGAGACTCCCTGTTTTCTGCTGACTTTGTTTGGACAGTTGTGAGCAATGTGTCCAACGACTTGACATTGAAAACAAGTTCTTGTATCTCTTGGAATATCTCTTGAATGAAAAACTCCAGTTCCTGTTCTTTTTCTTTCAACAAGAAACTCCTGGTTTGTTTCTTTCCAGAAAGGTTTCTTCTGTTCTTCTTCAACACTTCCACCTGAAACAAATTCTGTTTTTGGTTTAGAATTGTTTACCTTTCTGTAACTTTCTTGTTGAATAAAACCTAAACCTTTTCTTTTGTAATTACAATTTTGGTTTGTTTTCTTTTGAAAACCAGAACTAAAATTGTAATCCTTTTTCCCTTTTTTCTTGTTTAATCTTTGTTGAACTCTTGAAGTGTATTTTTTAGATTTTTCATTAAGATTTAAATTTTTAGTGTCAGAAATATTAATTTCAGTGACTTTGAAAACCTTTTCGATCTTGTCAAATCTAACACTATCCATCGGAAACTCTTCATCAGAATATAATTTGTCAGAACCATTTAAAGTATATGCAACTTTAAATGTTTCATCATCCAAATTTGCCTTTGATAATAAAAATTCTTTACTATAAAACCGTTTTTCCGATGATTTGGAATTTGTGACCGATGAACTCGAACTTTTGACTAACGAACTTGAACACCCAGACTCAGACTTTGACTCAGACACCTCCTCAGTATCCAACACCTGATCCACCACCTTTTTTATTAACTCGGACTCATGATCAGTATCAGACGAGGTAAATGTGATATCAATGTTATCTGGTAAAACGTCAGTTGTCTCGGATTTTAACTTTATATTGACTGCCTTTTCGACTTGCTCCTCATTTGGTTTTCTAGGAGAATACCCTTCCCAGATAGGAGGCGGACACTTGTTATATTTAACAGTCGATTTCTTACCAGTCTCATTCTTTTGCTTCTCATCCTGAAATGCTTCAAAACCTGCAACAGTTGGATAAACTCGATCAATAACATAATCAGAACAAGAATAACTCAGTAATAACCTTCTGATCCTTTCATTCTCAATCTTTTCTTTCTCCAACTCTTGCTTTAGATTAGCATTTTCTTCAATGTAATGATTAATCGCCTTTTGCTTTGCCATTAACGTAGAATTCGTCATCGTTAAAGCCTTTTCTCTTTCAGAATTCGTTGTTTGAAGACCTGTCACAGTTCTGTTCAATACACTGTACGATTCTTTCACATAGCTGATGTCTGATAGTAACTTTTCTATCAGTTTTTCTCTATCAAACAAAGTCACATCTTTTTCTTCACAATTTTTGCAAGCTTCCAAACACTTCTTGCAAGGCTTTTCAACTTCAACAATCTTCTCAACCTCAATTGTTTTTACAACTTCAATCACTTTTTCTTCCTCAGTTACTTTCTCAGCTTCAATCACCTTTTCTTCAACAACTACTTTAACTTCCTCATTCGGTTGTTGTTCTTTAGCAGCTTGTTTCTCCTTCAGTTTCTCCATGCGATCTGCAAAATAAAAATGAAAACTTTCAGGAGAAAGATGTTTTTTAGCAATATTAATCTGTTTCTCTTCCTCATTATCACTGCTATTCTCTATCGGTGTTTGATCAAACTCTACAGATTTTTCAGACTCAGCATCTGAAACACCAGAATCAGATGGTGTTTGATCAAAAACAACTTCCTTTTCTGAAGTATCCTCATTTTGCACACTATCGTTTGTACTTAATGACTCATCATCAGCACTTTCTAAACTTTCTTCAGATGTACTCGATTGATCTTTCACTTTTTCACCAATTGATCTCATCCAAGTAGTAAACAAATCTGGTTCTCTAACAATCTTTGCAATGAAAGCTTTGAAACCTCCTTTTTCATCAACAAACATATCCCAATTGAAACCTTTAGGTAATTTCTCATCATCTTGATCAACTGTGCATGCTTTGCTGTCAGAAGATATATAATTGCTCCAGTTGAAATCTACCAAGCATCCTCTCTTTGAATCTTCAATCTTTCTACCATGAGCCGTCTGTAATTCTTGTGTCTGACCAACTTGCTGATAAATGGCTTTCCGGTAGTAATCATCTTTACCAAATGGATTATGAGCACCACTAACTTCTCTATTCTTGCACTCCCGTTTAAAATGACCTTTTTCCCTGCACCTGAAACAAGTAACTTTAGATTTATCAAAACCTAAAGTAGAAACACAAGCATCAAGAAAATCATTTCTCCCGGTAATTGTCTTGAACTTTTCAGCACGTCTAAGAACACTTGCAAGACACCATTTGATATCCATCAGTTCCATCTCTTCGGCGTCTATCTGATCGTAATCCTCTTTGGTAAGCATAGGATTTCCAATTCGACCAGCCACTAAACCTTCATATGAGATAAGCACGGAACCAAGTAAAGCCATATGATCTTTTGCAATGTCTTCAGAAAAACTTTGACCTTCTGGAAGATTTAGAGCTATGTTGCATTGAATCACACAACCATTTCCCATCTTTGTGCTTTGAGATTGAAAACTTTCTGATGAACTCTTCGGATTCACACTTGGATACAATGAGAAACCACTGTTGTTTTTGTTTGAGCTTTGATCAATCTTTTCTGTGGTATCACCAACACTATATGCAGTCTGAATTTTCGGACTTCTCTCAGCTTCTGAAGTCGGAACACTACCCTTGTAATACATCTTTACATCTTGTTGACCACTTGGATTATTCATCCTTGCAATCTTCTGCTGTTCCAAATCCTGACTTTCAATCTTTTCAATGAACTGAGAGATCGACAATCTATCATAAACTCCAGTATTCTTCAGTATCATCAAATAAGTTCCCCACTCTTTCTGAGGTAATGCATCAGCAAGTTTATCCACCCATTCATCATTTTCCTTTTTAATGCTCATCATTGACATTGTTCTCACTAAGTGACAATATCGTTCAATGAGTTTCTTTGTATCTTCTCCGGGCAAACTTGTGAACAAATCAAATTCCTTTTTAAGCAATGCCTTCTTGCTTTTAATCATACTCGTACTACCTTCAACCTTGATTTTTAGAGCATCCCATATTGATTGTGATGTTTTGTCATGTTGAAGTAGTATGAAGATGTCTTCTTTGATGGCCTGTTGAAGTAAACTGATCATCATCTTTTCAGCTCGGTATATTTCCCGTTCTTCTTTACTAAAATCTGAAAGCTGTTTTTCAGTCTGCATTTCGGTTTGTGGTGGAGTATACTTTCTCAAAATACATTCCCATGATCTCAAATGATTTGCCTGCACCCAGTTTTCGAATCTATCTTTCCATCCGTAGTATTCTTCAATTCCCATAAGCTTCGGCGGTTTCTGAGTTGTCCCCGTTTCATTTTCTGAATTCATGTTCTGAGCAATGGAAGATGAACTAGGCGATGTTGCAAAAGCGTTGTGAAAATCGTTATCCATGTTTCAATTACTTTCAAGCAAAATACTATCTTTTAAGCAGAACCCTTCAAGCGAACTAGACAGGCTGAACAACCCTCAAGCGAAAACCTTGAAGCGAAATAGTTGAAGCGAAACAATTTCAAGCGAAGCTGTCTGAAGAAAGAACTCTGAAGCGAACACCTTGAAGCGACAATCTTGAAGCGAAAACAGATAATTTTGAAGCGAAATGAAATGTGTCGCTTGAAACTTCAAGCGAAATCGTCCAACACAATTTTGTTCTTCAAGCGAAATCCATTCGGATGTCAATTTTGATCACTTTTAGGTTGAATTTAGCTGTGAAACTTTCAAGGGTTTGTTATCTTATACTATTAAGCAATCTGTGAGAAATTGAATAGGTTTTGACCGTGAAAAGTTTTCTGAACTGTTAAAAGAAGATGTAGAAGGAAGAAGACGATGTCAATTTCAGCTAAAATCCTGTAGAACTCCTCAACTGGCTCTGATACCAATTGTAGGATCGGTTTGAGGATCCGAATGAGTCGGTTCAGAGGAATTCTATCAAATACAGGTGCGGAAAACAAGTATTTGACGTGTAAACAGCTGAATCTTCACTTTAACACTGATTTGTATTGATTAGACAACAATTACAATCAGTTCTCACACCGGCAGCACCTCGGTATGGAAAACTCTCTCTGGAAAACTTATGATTTCGCTTGACCTAACATCCCTATATATAGACTTGGAGATTTCGCTTGGAATGTCCTGAAGCGAAATCTGATAGGATGATTTCGCTTGAGGCTTCAAGCGAAATCTCAAACACAAAACATAACTTCAAGCGAAATCTTCTAACTATCTCACAAAATCTCATTCTAAGAACCCTGATCTATTCTATCTAGTCTAAGACTCGATACAAGACGAAGTCGACAGATGTAGTGCACCAACAATCTTGTTTTCCTTTGTTAAACCTCTTTTAGCACCTGTTAAACAAAGAACACAAACACAAATAAATATACAAACAAAGACGATTTAATATGTTCAACGCACTAAAAACCGGCACACACGACTATAAAATACATTTATTTCAACCCGACATCAGTGGCCCGAGTCCTTGTGATACTCGCAATAGAGTGCGGGATCTTGGTTCTTCTTGGACTTCATCGGTTGGGCCGGTCGCAGAAATTGCGCGTCCGTGAGGAGGACGTTGCTTGGCGACTGGTTCATCTCGGTCCAGCTATGGTCCCGAGACTCTTTCTTTGAAACCCGGTTTTCACGCTGGGCGTTGATTGTAGCCCTTGCGTCGGGCTGGTTGTTCCGCGGGACATATGGTTTGGGATCGCTGCCGCGATTCCATGTGTCCCAGTTGCGCTTGTTGTTGCGCTTGTGTTCTTGGTGGGAGGACTGGCCTTCCGTTTGGGGCTGTGCCTTTGATACGTGCGGTTTGAGGGACCGCTAAGTCTGGGCATATGTCTTTACCGCAGCCATGACATCTTCCCATTTTTTCGGCAAGCCTTCTTTGCCGGAGATAGTCATAACCATTTGCTCGTCTTTAACGGCAACAATGAAATGGTTCCGTGCCATTTGGTCTGCAACATCGCCTATCTCCAGGCACTCTTTATTGTAGCGGACAACGAACGCCTCAAGTGATTCGTTGTCTCTGCGCCAGATGTTCATGACGTCCATAGAATCACGTTCATGACGTCGCTGTTGGCAAAAATGTGCGAGGAACTTTGCTTGTAAGTCCTCGAATGAGGTCAGTGACCCCACTGGCAAAGAATCGAACCAAGCCCTGGCCAGACCTGTTAGGGTCTGCGGGAAAAATTGACACCAAGTGGGTTCATCCCACCTCCCGTTGCACCCGGCGCCGACGAAGATGTTCATGTGGTCATCAGGGTCGGCTGAACCGTTGTATTTCCCAATGTTTAATGGGAATTTGGTGGTGGTGACATCGGCGTTGGCAATCTCCGGGACAAACTTGGAGTTTTCGGCCGCAGATTTCGGCCTGTAGAGTTGGTTCTGGTGGCGCTTTGCAGCGCGGAGGTATGTGGTGCGGGGTTGAGTGGGAGGAACATAATTGCGTCCTCCCGGTCTACTGCTAGTAGCATGAGAATCCCCGCATTATGTTCCATCGTCCGGATCGGTACGGGCCTGCCTTTCATGGTGGGACTGGGGTCCCAGCCGGCTATGAATGCCGGGGTCACGATGGGCTGTGGATTGCCGCCTGTTCTCGCTATGAGGGCCCAAGCGGCTTTGTACTGGGCCCCTGGTTCGGGAACCGTATGAGGAATCACCCTCATTCAGTGTGCGGACGTCACAATATGAGGAACCGCGGTCTTCGTGCCTACTCCGGGAGGCTGGATTTGTGGGAGTCCTGCCGTCGTATTGTAAAATACGACCCGCAGGTGTATGCGGTACCGGAGTTGGCCCCGCATATACTTGCGCTTCTGTGCAAGCTCTGTTGTACGCTGCGGCCAGCAGAGCTTGTTGTTGATCGTACCAGGTATGAAGGTTCATCCCTGGAGGTATCACAGAAGCGTACTGTGGTAGGTCGTGTCCAAACGTAAGGGAAGCGCCCCCTGGCGTTGATGTGCCAACATGTTCAGCATTTGGGGCTAGGGGAATGGTCCCCGTAGGCCCTTGGTTTGCGGGGTTTAGGTTATCCCCGGTAGTGTTATTTAGACGATCAGACATAATCTTTGGAGAGAAAGGGATGGTGGGAAAAAAGTGCTAACAGTAGCGGTGGGCGCCAATGATGAAACAATGGTTAACCGGGGAGGGTTAACTCACTGGTCTTTCCGAGGATCGCTGGCTAGATCGTCCGCTGGTTGGTTTCCTGCACAAGGAAACAAGCCGTGACTCATAACAAGGAGGATGGGGTGGGGGGTGCTCCTTGTTACCACTCTCCGGCGTGAGAATCAGTAGTTTGCTTGGGAAGCAAAGTGTGATTGTAGTAGTAGTGAGAGAGTTTCGAAGTGATACCTCAAACCTGGTTTGGGGTCGGTATTTATAGCCGAGGAGTGAAGGAGGGTAGTTGAGTAGCTAGTCTGACATCGCACAACTACTTGCAGGTGTGTCAGACCTGTCGGTTACGGTGGTGATGCCATGTCCTGCTGTGGTGTCAGACTGTTGCACACATGTGGGCTGATAGGCGACTGTTCCCAGTGCCACTTGCACTGTGGTGTCAGACCCACATGCTTTGTAGGCAGGATGCGGTGCCAGGCCGCATCGCTGCTTGCGGTCACTGAAGTTGTTCCCGCGTTCTTTGATCTATCCAAGATTCATGCGGGATGCGGGGCCATGCCGCATCGCCGCTTGGTGACTGTTACTGTTGTCCAGATCCCTTGTCGTGACGAAAATGTTCATAGGATGTGGTGCCAGGCCGCATCGCTATGCGTAACATTTGTACTTAAGGTAAGTCTTCTCATCACTGGACAGATTGGACAGTTGTGTTCGTGTGTGTCTGCACGGACACAGGTAGGTTCTTGTTGGTGGGGGTTTTTGATAAGGGTAATGGTCACTCGCGGTCGTGCTGACGCGAGATCTGGGACCATACCCCTTCACGTGCATATAAGGAACTCAGGTTCACAACTTTTTAATCTATAAAAGGAATAGAGTTTTTATTAAGTGATGTTATGAATATAGTAATATTTATGCTACAAATGTAAAAGAATGAAGTTCATACTTCATCTAATCATATACATACACTACATGCAGGGCTAATAAACTTAAACATCAACACCCAAAACCAAAAAAAGAATCATATTTGCAACTTTGCATGCACTGTTTGCTGCAGTTAAGTTTACAAAGGTTTATGTATATTACCCGTGAACCTGATGATCTACGGAGGCCCCTGAATATGGACTCACTGTATGTATTCCAAACGCCTTCAAAGGCTTGTACACAACACGTACCTGCAAATAGCTATGTAGTTACACGACTATAAAGTATAAACCAAATGGTTCATAAACGCAATGGATCGTCATTTCTGTTTCTAGTAAATTAAGAATTATAAACAAGCTTCAGTTTAAATAAGGGCTGGTAAAAGATACACCTTCTTTTTCCTTTTATGTTATGGTATCGACTGTCGTTGATCCTATCCAAGCAATTTGTTCGATGGTAGCATGTCTGCTCGTCTCCAACACATGTTTGCCACTTGAATAACATCTCCAATACAACAGTTAGGTGTATAAAATCACCTTGCGTACGACAGGCACGCGCCTCAGGCCAAAAAAGCCAGGAAAATCCCAAAAATGCGCCTTTTTGGGGCTCCTTGTAATTACTCTAGGCGCTGAGCAAAAAAGCCCCAAGGTGTAAACCTTGTTGCGCCTCGCGCTTAAGCGCACCTGAGGCGCGCTTTTTAAAACCAAGCTACACATGATACTTATTGGTAAAGTGTGCCTAGTGAAAGAACATGTATTTGATGAATTATTTGTTTTGATTGGGTATAATGCAGTTCGTTGTAATTAGATTAACAGACTAATTTCATAGTTGTCACTGTACTTTATTCTTCACAGCAAAAGTGCAAAAGCTACTTAACTGGCATTGTTGTAATCCACAAAAAAAAGTAGGAACTAAAACCTAACAAAACTTCAATTCAACATGCTAATAAGCAATGCATAACCAGCAACAATCCTCTACCTAAAACAATAATTCACTAATTCTGCACAACTAACATCCAAAGTATCTAGAACTATCTAACCATCTACAAGTGGCATGAAGAAACCCTAGGTTTCCGTACAAAAAGTGTGTAAACAGTTATAGTTGCCAGAGAATATGACCAGAAAAATAACAAACCTCCGATGACGAAACAACGACGAAGGATCCGGTTAACTTCTCGTCGTCTGCTTCATTCGTGACGGTGTAACTGTAACCGCATCTACGCCGTGACTCCACTACCGCTCCGCCGTGACTCCACCACATCTACGCCGTGACTCCACTACCGCTCCGCCACCGCAGAAGGTGGGATGGCCACGGTGCCTCTCGGTTTATCCCATTTTCTCTCTCTACATGTGTGTGTTTAGCTAGGAATAAATGTGTATATAAAGGATAATGGTTACAACCAAATTAACATATGATACAACACCGCACTGTAGAGAATATACTTTAAGCTTAGAGTACAACCACATATAGCCAAACTATGTTGTAAATTAGAGTATTATATAACTCAAACATCTAAACTCACATGAATTCTATGTGTTTTATAAGTTGCACTTAAAAAAAAAGAAAAGAATATTTACCTACATATACAAACAAGATGGGCGGCAACAGTTCCGCCATCCCATTGGTGGAAAAGGGCGGCTGCCCCTGTCTTTTTATTTTTAAGCTTAGTATAATTATAATTAAGTATCATCAATAGTACACCTGGTTGAGTGGTTTTGATGTATGTATATGCCCAAACAAATTCAATAGACAACCCCATTGGTCCAACCAATTTACGATTTTATCCCCAGTTTAAGATTACGGTATTACCCCCAGTTCAAAATAAAATGATGCTTTCCCCTAGCTCAAAATTACGATTTGCCCTCAGTTCAAAAATATGATTTTGCCTCCTTTTCAAAAATTACGATTTCCCCCAAAGTTCAAAATTACGATTTTGCCCTCAGTTTAAAATAAAATTATGCTTTTGCACCCAGCTCAAAATTACGATTTTGCCCTTAGTTAGAACTATGATTTTGCCCCACTTCAAAATAAAATATGGTTTTGCTCCCAGCTTAAAATTACGAATATACACTCAGTTTAAAATTATGAGTTTGCCCTCATTTAAAAAATTACGATTTTGTCCCAGTTAAAACTTGTAGTCTTGCCATCGTTTTAGGTTTTTTCCCTAGCTCAAAATTACGATTTTGCCCTCAATTCAAAAATATGATTTTGCCCCCTTTTCAAAGATTACAATTTCGCCCTGAGTTCAAAATTACGCTTTTGCCCTCAGTTCAAAAGAAAATTATTCTTTTGCCCACAGCTAAAAATTACGATTTTGCCCTTAGTTCAAAACTATGATTTTGCCCCGGTTCAAAACAAAATTCTGGTTTTGCCCCCAGCTTAAAATTACGAATTTGCCATCAGTTTAAAATTATGAGTTTGCCCTCATATAAAAAATTACGATTTTGCCCCCCAGTTAAAAGTTGTATTCTTGCCATCGTTTTAGGTTTTTTTTTTCCAAAACTATAGTAGTTTTTATTTTACTTGGTTGACTGAATTTAACTTTTGTGTCAAGCAGGTGTCTAACATTCGCTCATTATTTCTGACAAATTACTATTTTCCCCAGCTCAAAGTTATAGGTTTGCCATCGTTTTAGTTTTTTTTTTATTTTTAGCAAAACTATGGTAGTGTTTTGGTTTAATTGGTTGACTCGATGTATTTTTTGTTGAGATCGTGTTATAAGTATTATGTACAAATAACTAAAATACATGCGTGCACATGTTATGAAACTAAGAAATGTTCGACTAAGCGCCCAGCAATACGGGCGGGCATCCAACTAGTTTACTATACATACATTTACCAAATGGGGGAATAGTGCCAGGCAGCTGCCTGACACTCCCCCATTGGATCAACCAATTTATTATTTTATATTGATTTTAAAATTACGTTTTTTCTCCTGTTTAAAATTACCGTTTTGCCCCCAGCTTAAAATAAAAAAATGCTTTTGTCCCCATCTTAAAATTACGATTTTGCACTCACTTCAAAATTACGCTTTTTCCTGGCACTCCCCCATTGGACCAATCAGTTTATTATTTTATATCCATTTTAAAATTACGTTTTTGCCCCTCTTTAAAATTACGCTTTTGCTCCCAGCTCAAAATAAAATCACGCTTTTGTCCCCAGCTCAAATTTACGATTTTTCCCTCGATTCAAAATAAAATTGTGGTTTTGCCCTAAGCTCAGAATTACCTTTTCGCCCCCAGTTCAAAATAAAATTCTGTTTTTGCCCTCAGCTAAAAATTACAATTTTGCCCTCTGTTCAAAATTGTGATTTTTCCCCGTTTAAAAAATTATGATTCCGTCATCAGTTCAAAATTACGTTTTTCCCCAGTTTAAAATAAAATTATGTTTTTGCCCCAACTTAAAATTACGATTTTGCCCTCAATTCAAAATAAAATTTTGGTTTTGCCTCCAGCTTAAAATTACGATTGTGCCCTTTGTTCTAATTTATATTACGCTGTTACCCCCAAGTTAAAAATTACGAATTTGCCCCTGTGAAAATTTACAATTTTGCCCCTTGTTCAAATTTACAGTACTGCCATCAATTTAACTTTTGGCAAATTACGGGTTTACCCCGATCAAAAAATACAACTTTCCCTCAGTTAAAAATTACAATATTGCCATTGTTTAAGTTTTTTTTATCAAAACTATAAAAGTGTTTTGTTTTAATTGGTTGACACGATTTAATTGTTTTTCGTGTCAATGAACTGCCTAACACTCGCTCATTATTCAGCCATCACCCCGCAACGCAGGCGGGGCATCTACTAGTTCTATACATAAGCCAAAGTGTAAAATGTTTGAAAGTTGGAATTAATTAATTCCAACATGAATTCTTTGTGTTTTATTACATTTAATACATTCCTTATTTCTTTTTTTCTCAAACTCACACGTTTTTCACTCCCCATTTTGCACTCAATCACTAGCAACGGTCAAACACATGGAGAATAGTAAACAATTTTTTTTTTTTTTTAAAAGAAGATAAATTTGTGATTGGTTGAAAAGGGTTGGACCCACCATTAATTCCCTCACCGTCCCACCTCTCTCCTCTTCAAACACTCGGTGAATACCCAGCGATCAAATACCTCACCATTCACCGAAGAGATCTCACCGAAGGGGTGGCAATGGTTCCCCACGCGGCAAACTCAACTCCCCGCCCCACTCCCCGCTACCATACCGTCCACCCTTAGGGTGTAGTTTTGGAGTAAGGTTGCGATAGATTGTCGTTCCAAAAATTACGTAGATATGATTTATGTGGTTTGGCTCAAGTGACACTTTTCGAGTCCAAATTTAAAGTTGCAAGTTTAGAGTTTATTGTTTATCTTTTGTAACATAGTTAAGGCTTAATACTAAATTCCATTAACTTTGTTCGATTTCATATACGTATTTTAAAATTTTTGTGTTAGCGAAACGTGTGTACAATCCAGTCCAAATCTCACTTGGAATCTGGATGCAAACCAAATTGAAAACAATGAATAAATCTAATCATAGTGGTTTTGATCAAGCACACTGTTGCGAGTAAACAACTAACCTTGTTGGAATGCCATTAGATCAACGAATCCAGGCTAAGGGGATTAATAGGAACCGGAATTGGAATTGGAATACTTTCCAATGCTAATGGGATTTTTTCCACCAAAATTAGTGTTTAGTTGATATGGGATGGAATTTGAATCGGAATGCTTTCAAATGCTCATGGGATTTTGCAATTCTTTCCCCCCACCGATGGAATTTATAACATTCTGTTGGAATGTTTATGGTTGATCAAAAGGACTTCATCTCCTTTGGATAGATCTTATATCATCATGTAATCTCATCAACAATCAAAGTTTTTTATAAGATTAAATATTAACCGTCTTATCTCTTCGCGGTCAACTATCTATGTATTTAACGATCGATTAACCTGTCTCGAAATCAAACACACCTATTCAACTACACATTCTAACCTGGGATACCAATAGATTTAAACCGGATAAACCAACAATCAATTGATAACTATGAAATCATCAACTGTAAAATGGAAGTGTGTCCACCACATCTACGCCGTGACTCCACTACCGCTCCGCCGTGACTCCACCACATCTACGCCGTGACTTCACTACCGCTCCGCCACCGCAGAAGGTGGGATGGCCACGATGCCTCTCGGTTTATCCCATTTTCTCTCTCTACATGTGTGTGTTTGGCTAGGAATAAATGTGTATATAAAGGATAATGGTTACAACCAAATTAACATATGATACAACACCGCACTGTAGAGAATACACTTTAAGCTTATAGTACAACCACATATAGCCAAACTATGTTGTAAATTAGAGTATTATATAACTCCGACATCTAAACTCACATGAATTCTATGTGTTTTATAATTTGCACTTAAAAAAAGAAAAGAATATTTACCTACATATACAAACAAGATGGGCGGCAACAGTTCTGCCATCCCATTGGTGGAAAAGGGCGGCTGCCCCTGTCTTTTTTTTTTTTTTTTTCATTTTTAAGCTTAGTATAATTATAATTAAGTATAATCAATAGTACACCTGATTGAGTGGTTTTGATGTATGTATATGCCCAAACAAATTCAATAGACAACCCCATTGGTCCAACCAATTTACGATTTTATCCCCAGTTTAAGATTACGGTATTACCCGAGTTCAAAATAAAATGATGCTTTCCCCCTAGCTCAAAATTACGATTTGCCCTCAGTTCAAAATATGATTTTGCCCCCTTTTCAAAAATTACGATTTCCCCCTAAGTTTAAAATTACGATTTTGCCATCAGTTTAAAATAAAATTATGCTTTTGCTCCCAGCTCAAAATTACGATTTTGCCCTTAGTTCAGAACTATGATTTTGCCCCAGTTCAAAATAAAATATGGTTTTGCTCCCAGCTTAAAATTACGAATATACACTCAGTTTAAAATTATGAGTTTGCCCTCATTTAAAAAATTACGATTTTGTCCCAGTTAAAACTTGTAGTCATGCCATCGTTTTAGGTTTTTTCCCTAGCTCAAAATTACGATTTTTCCCTTAATTCAAAAATATGATTTTGCCCCCTTTTCAAAGATTACGATTTCGCCCTGAGTTCAAAATTACGCTTTTGCCCTCAGTTCAAAAGAAAATTATTCTTTTGCCCACAGCTAAAAATTACGATTTTGCCCTTAGTTCAAAACTATGATTTTGCCCCGGTTCAAAACAAAATTCTGGTTTTGCCCCCCCAGCTTAAAATTACGAATTTGCCATTAGCTTAAAATTATGAGTTTGCCCTCATATAAAAAATTACGATTTTGCCCCCAGTTAAAAGTTGTATTCTTGCCATCGTTTTAGGTTTTTTTTTTTGTTTTTTCCAAAACTATAGTAGTTTTTATTTTACTTGGTTGACTGAATTTAACTTTTGTGTCAAGGAGGTGTCTAACATTCACTCATTATTTCTGACAAATTACTATTTTCCCCAGCTCAAAGTTATAGGTTTGCCATCGTTTTAGTTTTTTTTTCTTTTTAGCAAAACTATGGTAGTGTTTTGGTTTAATTGGTTGACTCGGTG
Source organism: Helianthus tuberosus (assembly GCA_030545235.1). Taxonomy (NCBI): domain Eukaryota; kingdom Viridiplantae; phylum Streptophyta; class Magnoliopsida; order Asterales; family Asteraceae; genus Helianthus; species Helianthus tuberosus. The sequence continues at coordinate 16,420 of JARYGA010037569.1, forward strand.
TATTTTTTGTTGAGATCGTGTTATAAGTAGTATGTACAAATAACTAAAATACATGCGTGCACATGTTATGAAACAAAGAAATATTCGACTAAGCGCCCAGCAATACGGGCGGGCATCCAACTAGTTTACTATACATACATTTACCAAATGGGGGAATAGTGCCAGGCAGCTGCCTGACACTCTCCCATTGAACCAACCAGTTTATTATTTTATATTCATTTTAAAATTACGTTTTTTTCTCCTGTTTAAAATTACCGTTTTGCCCCCAGCTTAAAATAAAAAATGCTTTTGTCCCCATCTCAAAATTACGATTTTGCACTCACTTCAAAATTACGCTTTTCCCTGGCACTCCCCCATTGGAGCAATCAGTTTATTATTTTATATCTATTTTAAAATTACGTTTTTGACCCTCTTTAAAATTACGCTTTTACTCCCAGCTCAAAATAAAATCACGCTTTTGTCCCCAGCTCAAATTTACGATTTTTCCCTCGATTCAAAATAAAATTGTGGCTTTGCCCTAAGCTCAGAATTAACTTTTCGCCCCCAGTTCACACTAAAATTATGTTTTTGCCCTTAGCTAAAAATTACAATTTTGCCCTCTGTTCAAAATTGTGATTTTTCCCCGTTTAAAAAATTATGATTCCGCCATCAGTTCAAAATTACGATTTTCCCCAGTTTAAAATAAAATTATGTTTTTGCCCCAACTTAAAATTACGATTTTGCCCTCGATTTAAAATAAAATTTTGGTTTTGCCTCCAGCTTAAAATTACGATTGTGCCCTTTGTTCTAATTTATATTACGCTGTTACCCCAAGTTAAAAATTACGAATTTGCCCCAGTGAAAAATTACAATTTTGCCCGTGGTTCAAATTTACAGTACTGCCATCACTTTAACTTTTGGCAAATTACGAGTTTACCCCGATCAAAAAATACAACTTTCCCTCAGTTAAAAATTACAATATTGCCATTGTTTAAGTTTTTTTTTAATCAAAACTATAAAAGTGATTTGTTTTAATTGGTTGACACGATTTAATTGTTTTTCGTGTCAATAAACTGCCTAACACTCGCTCATTATTCGGCCATCACCCCGCAACGCGGGCGAGGCATCTACTAGTTCTATACATAAGCCAAAGTGCAAAATGTTTGAAAGTTGGAATTAATTAATTCCAACATGAATTCTTTGTGTTTTATTACATTTAATACATTCCTTATTTCTTTTTTTCTCAAACTCACACGTTTTTCACTCCCCATTTTGCACTCAATCACTAGCAACGGTCAAACACATGGAGAATAGTAAACAATTTTTTTTTTAAAAAGAAGATAAATTTGTGATTGGTTGGAAGGGGTTGGACCCACCATTAATTCCCTCACCGTCCCACCTCTCTCCTCTTCAAACACTCGGTGAATACTCAGCGATCAAATACCTCACCATTCATCGAAGAGATCTCACCGAAGGGGTGGCAATGGTTCCCCACGCGGCAAACTCAACTCCCCGCCGCACTCCCCGCTACCATACCGTCCTCCCTTAGGGTGTAGTTTTGGAGTAAGCTTGGGTTAGATTGCCGTTCCAAAAATTACGTAGATATGATTTATGTGGTTTGGCTCAAGTGACACTTTTCGAGTCCAAATTTAAAGTTGCAAGTTTAGAGTTTATTGTTTATCTTTTGTAACATAGTTAAGGCTTAAGGGGAAGGATCCACTAAAAAGTGGATTTTGCCTAAGTAGCATAAGAAGGAATCTTAACCATTCATTTTTCAAATCAATTGTTAAGATGAAATGGTAGGAGAAGTGCAAGGGTATATTGGGAAAATCCTATTTATAGACTTTCTCTCTCCACATGCAAGTCACATGCGTATTCCACCCTCTTTTTTTAAACGTTTATAACTTTTTTATACGACATTATTTTTTCATAAAAATTTCACCGTAAAATCGAGCGTCTTTTTATCTTTAATTTGAGTACCATATTGCTATATAAAATATGAAGACTAAAAAAACCCACTTAAATGTGTTGTATTTCTATGTTATATAACATTTTTTGTGCTGAATTTTTGTACTATATTTTTGTGCTAAATTTTTTGTGCTGAATTTTTTTGTCTTAAATTTTTTTTTCCTCAATTTTTTGTGCTATATTTTTTTGTACTACATTTTTTGCTAAATTTTTTCGTGCTATATTTCTTTGTACTACATTTTTTTGCTAAATTTTTTTGTGCTATATTTTTTGTACTAGATTTTTTTTGTATTTTTTAAAAATAAAAGAGGTGCCACATGTCATTTTCACTCTTATTTATAAGGACTAAAATGCCCTTGATTCCTAATTATTAGGAGTGCCACATGTCATCATCACAATCCTTCTTAGGCTACTTAGGCAAAATCCACTTTTTAGTGAATCCTTCCCCTAAGGCTTAATACTAAATTCCATTAACTTTGTTCGGTTTCATATACGTATTTTAAAATTTTTGTGTTAGCGAAACGTGTGTACAATCCAGTCCAAATCTCACTTGGAATCTGGATGCAAACCAAATTGAAAACAATGAATAAATCTAATCATAGTGGTTTTGATCAAGCACACTGTTGCGAGTAAACAACTAACCTTGTTGGAATGCCATTAGATCAACGAATCCAGGCTAAGGGGATTCATAGGAACCGGAATTGGAATTGGAATACTTTCCAATGCTAATGGGATTTTTTCCACCAAAATTAGTGTTTAGTTGATATGGGATGGAATTTGAATCGGAATGCTTTCAAATGCTCATGGGATTTTGCAATTCTTTCCCCCCACCGATGGAATTTATAACATTCTGTTGGAATGTTTATGGTTGATCAAAAGGACCTCATCTCCTTTGGATAGATCTTATATCATCATGTAATCTCATCAACAATCAAAGTTTTTTATAAGATTAAATATTAACCGTCTTATCTCTTCGCGGTCAACTATCTATGGATTTAACGATCGATTAACCTATCTCGAAATCAAACACACCTATTCAACTACACATTCTAACCTGGGATACCAATTGATTTAAACCGGATAAACCAACAATCAATTGATAACTATGAAATCATCAACTGTAAAATGGAAGTGTGTCACACCCCGACCCACAGCGGAATAGTACGGGTCAGATGATCCAAAGCTTATGGCACTTATTAAAATTTCATAAATGAAACATGCAAAGATTAAATGTCATACTTTTTATATAAAGTCAAATATATTAAATACGACAATATCCAAAATAATACGATCTTGTCTTTATTTATTTCTAAGTTAAAAGCACCTACGTGATCTTAATTCAGTCCAATCTTCAATTCTTAATACTTGTATCGTGTGTAAAATAATATTTTTGAGTCAGCTACAACAAGCTGGTGAGTAAACCTTAATAATGTAAAAATAGGTTTACCATTTTAAATATAGAAATAAAAGAAATATTTTTTTCTTTTTTAGATTCAAATATTAGCTTAAAAACTAAACATTCAAATATTCATGTGGATATAATGCAACAAGTAATATCACCATAGACTGATGACTACATAATGACGAAGAACAATATCAACCCCAAAACCAAAACCAAAATCAAAACCAACTGCTTGCGTCCCACACACAAAACGGTATGGCTGTGGTGATACCAACATCTCATAGTTTGGAGGAAAGGTTAGCCCAAAACTAAAGGGGTGCTACCAACATCTCTAAGTCATGAGGAAAGGTTAGCCGCGAATCCACTAAATAAATGATTGTTTGCTACAATGACCAACACAACAACGTCAACAAAAACCTCAACAAACAAACAAACAAACAAACAACAACAACAACAACAACAACAAATAATGCATATACGGCACACCAAATATTGCATGCTTGATATTAGATAAAAACAGTTGATCGAGACACATTGATACACCCCTAAAAGTTGATGATAAAAAGGGGAGTTTACTCACAGACGAAGCGATCCCACGAAAAGAAAATAATATCGCACGAGGAAAAGTATCTCAAAAGACCAAATTACCCTAAGGATATATACACACACAAATATTCTAAGTAAACGAAATAGTAATTAAATAATGAAACTCGCGATTTAGGGTTCTTGATTTGGTGACTTGCGTGTACATGCGACTTTAAGTATAGGATTATCCTGTTTCACAAATATATACAGGTGTACATGTATAATAATTTATATATTTTAAATAAAAATATAAAAATATGTTTGTTAAGTGACAATATTATTTATTTCTTCTCCTTTGTAAAACTTGCATTTTAATTATGATGAATAACCAATAATCCCACCAACTAGATTCATAGTCCCAAATCACAATTTCACAACATGACTAATTTGGAGATAATGGCAGCCAAATTTGGCTCATTGCAATCAATGGCCAAATGGGATGAGTTAACAATCAAATAGAGCTACAAGAAACTTGAAGCTTTTAGAGCTAAATCCCACAGTCCAAAAAAGGCCTGATTATGAAGACTTGAATATACCCATCAATTCTCTGGTTGATCCTTCAGAGCTTCCCAGTGCAAAGAGTGTCTCCTCAACTATCAAATGCTACCTCTAAAGGCAATTGGAGATGCCTGAAGAACATTTGAATATATATCAAGATTAAATAAGAAAAGAAGGGTAAAAAAATGAATTAATTTATGGGCATCCAAATGCTAAACCAGAAGAAGTGCTTAGGCAAGTCTTGGGAAAAGAATTTCCCTCACCTCATCAAATAATTTCTTCCTCAAGAAATCCATCTAGCTTAAAAATTCTAAAGTGGTCATCCAATAGGACAAGCCATGAATTGACTATAGTCAGAGATAATGGAGAAGTGAAAACGACTTCAATGAATAGTGTCTCTTGCCCGAATATTGGAGATCTGCAAGACGTACTGAGTCTTCCACTAGAAAGGGATCTAGCTTACTCTCTCTCAGAAAAAAAATTGAGAAGAAATTCAAAGCCCAAATCAAAGAGAAGTTGATGAGGAATAAAGATTGATCAAATAAACATCTGTTTTGGCATCATCTGTTCTAGGGGGAGATTGTTGGACCTACAAAAGAAGATATGATATTCAAAAGCCAAAACATGACCAAAGGATCAAGAAATAAACAGTAAACTGAACCAGACTCCTCACAAAGATAGTGAATAAAGATTGTTCAAATAAACATCTGTTTTGGCATCCTTTGTTCTAGGGGGAGATTATTGGACCTACAAAAGAACTGATGATTATTGAACAATAATCAGAACATCTATTGAAGACATGCTAAAATATGTTCAAGCCTTGGAAACCACTGTTGAAGAAGAACCAATCACTGATCAAGATCAAAGTGCTATTTAGCAAAGGTCTGTTGAAGGAGATCAAACATTTGTTCAGGCCAAACAAATGTTTAATATGGAACAACTACTGTTTGAAGATTAGCAGTTTCATCAATGTACAATATTTTGCTTTTTAACAAATGTTTAGTATATTTGATCAGAGGTTAGATTCCCACATATGTTTGTAAATATCTATATAATCTTTTCTGTTAGGATTGTTAGATATTACTATCTGGGTGATGTCAGCCAATCACGAACAGACCTTTTGTACTTAGTATAAATAGACCTCACATGTTAGAGATCTATTTTATCACATTCCATTCTTTTTTGTACGAACAGATCTGTTGTGTGATCAGGCTGAGGGAGAGTTTGTAAACAAATCATTTGAATCTAATATAAATAGTCTTTGATGATTATTTATCTGTTTTACAATACTAAATTGTTTGTTCTTATTAGTATTAATCACAAGCCTTGTAAACTCAGATTCTTATAGTTCTGGAACATAAATTTATCATCACCAGATAATTTGACACCCAATTTCATTTGATGGCGATGAACTAAGAACATTTGGTCAACTGAAATAGAAAAAAAAGATGAAGATTATCTTTTTGTTGTTAGGACCTTCAACTGGATTCAAGTTCCTTCCAAATAAAAGGAATCGTCCCCCAACTTCATTCAACCCAAACCTAGATCTAGCAACCTAGAAATCAGGCTGAATAATATGAAATAAACAATTCCGGCAACACAAAAATGCAATTCAATCAAACCTTCCAACATTCAAAATCCTTTTATATAACTTAAGAAGCAAACATGTTTACAGTTTTGGATGTAATTAATTCCAATTTCTATAAATTCCAATTGCACCGAAATATTCCTTTTCCTTTAAAAACATTCTATGAACCAAACAAGCCCTTATTCTCATGTCGGAGGGTGGTAACTGGGATAACCCTATTCCTGTGATGAGTAACGGTGATATGTTTTGTAGGCCACAACTCGGATTATCGTTGTGGAAGTTAACCTAAGGAGATACACCCCTAGGTACACGTTTCTTCATTTTCTTTGTCACATTGTATGTTTTGTTTGTGGGACTTCCAGTCTCTTACTATCACCGATTAATTCTATTTTAATAATTATCAATGGGGTGGTGGTCCATTGGTAATGGCAACGCCTTTTAAATACACTGGGAGAGTGAGGTCTTGTGTTCAAGTCTCACAAACGACAGAAATAAAAGAAATTTTCCGTTAAAAAAAAATTCTATTTTAATAGAATGCCGGCTGTCACACTAAATAATCTCTCTAGTGGATAAGATTTAGGTAGTGTTTGGTATGAGGTAATGGAGGAAGGAATGGAATAACTCATTCAAGAGTAATGAAAAAAAGATTGTTTGGTTGGTAAATGGAATGTAATGAAGCATTACGTATGGCATTCCATTCATTCTAAAGTATTCCTCCGATCCCCCATTCTTTTTTCTCATTCCGTTCAATATTTCATCTTATTCTCGATTATGCCCTCCCCTCTTATCCATCTCCCACGAATCAATAACCCACTCCTCGTCATCACGTTGTCTTCTTCCTCACTTTTTACACTACCAAAACCCATCAAATTCCTCCACCAACCTATCCCTTCACAAATTCGGTTCTAACTCCGATTGTTACTTGACACCACCGTGCTCTCACTGCCCAAATTGCTCTTGGAAATTCCATCGAACTAAACCTCATGTCAACATCGGACTATCAGGCCATGGTGACCACCGAAAGACGACACCCACCGCCGCACTCATCAAGGCACTAGCCTCCACCGGCGGTGGCGCCGCCGCCAAAAGTACTATGAAATCGACGCCGTGCCGGAAGAACACATATGAAGTTTAAATCCTCTGATATGTGATCATGTGTCTTTTGTGTTCATACTGAGATAATTATTGTGTTTAGTCATAATTTCACTTGATAAATAATCCATTTAGATGTGTTCAAGATGAAGAATTTATGATTTTTTGATGTTTTATTGTGTTTATACGCTGTTGGTTGAATTTGTTCTTCTGCCATATGCGAATTCCAACACTTGCTCTTGAGTTTTGAGATTGTGAAAGTAAATACTAAATAGCATAATACAAATATGAAGTTGAAGTTGCTCTTGATTTTATTCAAATCCATCGATTTAAATGATTATAAATATGAAGATTATGATCCAATGATACAGTTTTCATATAGCAGTGAAAATGTGAAACTCAAAATTTTGAAAATCATAAGGGTATTTTTGTTATTTATAATAATTCATTCCTATCGTACAAGGATAACCAAACATGACTGTGGAATGATAATGCTCTATTTCTTTATCTCATCCATTCCATTACGTCGTTCATTCCATTCCCTCGTCTATTCCATTACCTTCTACCAAACATACAGAGTTTGAAATTTTAGGCAAAAATTTACTCTAGTGCATAGCAGGTCGTTATGTTTATGTAAATTAAGTTCTCATGTTCATGGAAAGTAGGTCCTTATTGTTTGTGCAAAGTAAATGGAGATCACGTACCATTACAAAATTTATAAATGTTTTATTTTGATAATCGCTCTTGTTACAGAATTGTAAATCATATAATGTTTTGAAAATAAAACATTTATAGAAAATTAAACTATGGACAACAAAATTATGTGAGGGAGGTTTTTATTTTATGAAAAATGGTTCTAGGTGGTTGTAAGTGAAGGAGAGAGAAAATGATACTACTCATCTATAAATTTAGAGGACACTGTTTACCCTTTATAATTTTTTTAACATATTTTGAAAATGCTTGTGAGTGTGAGAGAGAGAAAATATAAAAATAAATGTATTAAAAGTATTAATTAATTAAAGAGAGAAAAAATAGTTATTTTTGTGTTATATAGGGTAAAAAAATGGAGAGTTGGATGTTTAGGCTTTAACCGAGCTAAAGGTTCACAAAAAAAACTGGGTAATATACCTTACTCGCGGTTATTTAAATTCGGGTGCTGGTTAAAACAACCCGACAACAATACCTGGATCTTGAATTCGGATTTTGACTTTGCTGACCACAACCGGAGCCAGGTATGCCCACTACCCGATTTGTGAACTTCTACCTCTAAAAATAGCTCTTGCTTGGGCCCCATTTCTTTGTCCCAAAGAATTTTCAGATTTGTTTACATCATTACTTCTTGTATCCTCATTGTTAGGCATTGAATCTGGATGGTAATAGTTCATAGTATAAGGGGGTCTATTGCTAGTTCGTAAACTTGTATGTGTACTTAATCACAGAAGGAACGTAAATGAAGGTAGCGAATTGATTGAGAAATCTCCTTCTTCCTCTGTGTTCATAAAATTGTATGGTCTCTGAATTTGCTAAGTTGAGTGAACGCTTAAATTTTTGTTTATCAGGATACTTCATTTGTGGCACGTGTTTTATGTATTGAAGCAATTGAGCATCTAACATTTGGGATTTCCATAATTCAACTGAAAGTTTTAATGTACTATTTCAGATACCCACCTGATGTAGTAGTGGATATGTTTTCCTATAAATGCCTATTGGACCACAAAATATGGCACTTATTTATTATGTTTTCCTATAAAACATATATGTTGAGGTCTTTTATAAATGTTAGTGATTTTTAAATACACAATGCCTCCAGAATTTAACAAAGACAATGATGGCATATGTAGATGTTGTTTGCTTAAAATAATGATACAAGTAACTGTGTATTGTGTATGTTTTATCAAATGCTTTCATAATTGTTGTTGTCAATGTTAGGCATGTATGATTTATGTTGTGAATTACCTGCGGTTATGTCATGAATTTTGATGTGATGATTGGGAAGTTTTATCTGGTCATTTTGAGTGTTTTTTAAGTTGAAACTGCTTTTTGATTTTTGGAGCTTGGGTGACTAAGTTAACTTGCTTATATTCATATTCATATTAACATGAAATTAGCTGCTGGTCTTGTTGATTTGTTCGTTTATCAAATGATAAATTCAGTCTACCAGAAACCAATGCCCATCAACAGGTTACGCAGTGCTTATGTAAATTTTTATATCATCTTCTTCCTCTCCTATGATGGTGCTTAAATTATCTAAAAAAGCTAAACTTTTGAGTTGTTGAGGGTCATCCAAGGTATTTCATTAATCTGTTATTGACTCTTTAATCGGTCAATCTAGTAATATTTGTAAGTTATTATTATGATCGTAAAAAAGTAATATGTTTTTTCAAAAGGGCCCATTTTTAGAGTTCACTTTGGGTCTTCTTAAAGGTTGGGCCACCCCTGAGATTTATCAGCATTGTTAGCTGATAATATAGTTCGATATTATTGGCATGATTGCTGTGAATAATTTGTTATTACTAATTTGTTACTATTGTGATAGTTCCCATACTTAGCTCCTAAATGGGCTCGCATGTACTGTATTATATATTCCTTTGGATTGTAATGAGAAAGGCAAAGAATTAACCATCTTACATGGTATCACCCTCTCTAGCCGGTATCGATCAAGCTACCCCATCCCTTCCTTCACCACAATTTTCTTCTTTGTTTGTCTTCATGGGCGACAAGAATACCGACACCATTAACAACAACCCCGATACCAATCCACAAACCCTTCATCCTGTATACATTGTCACTAACATTCAACATAAAGTTCGAGTACTTGGCAGTGTTGAAGTTTCTTACACTACCTGGGTAAAAGTATTTATGCTTCATGCTACCGGGTACGATGTAGTTGATCACATCGACAGCACGCCGGCACCCGATGCAACCTCACCCGAATATCAGTCCTGGAAGAAGATCGATGTCGTCGTGTTGCAATGGATATACGACACTCTTAACACCGATTACCTCGTCTATGTTCTTGAAGAAAAATCGACTGCACTTGAGGCATGGAACCGGGTTAAAAACTTGTTTATAAATAATAGAGGATCTCCTGCAGCAGCCCTTCAACATGAAATCACTAACCTCACATTAGCCTCCATGCCAAACCTTGAAGCATACTGCCAACGAATTAGAGAGTTTGTTGATCAGCTTGGTCCTGTTGATTGCCCCATTAATAACACCCAACGGATCTTGTATTCAGTTCACGGTTTACCCCAAGAATACAACACTACGGCCTCCATACTGAATCAGTCGCTACCCCCATGGGAGGTGGCCTGCAATCAGCTGCAATCGGAGGCTCGACGCATAGCCGCGCGTGACTCCCTCTCCGCCACACCAATTGTAGTTGCCGCCGTCACCTCTCAGGCCGACCGGAGTTGCCATGGTGACCAGCTTCCCCACTGTGACAACCAGGGACGACGCTCCTCTAACCTTCGCGACTAGGGCTGTAAACGAACCGAACGTTCAGCGAACAGTTCGTGAACCGTTCGGCGGGAAGTTCGTTTATGTTTGTTCGATTAGCTTAACGAACGAACACGAACAAAAAATTTCGTTCGGTTAGCTTAGCGAACGAACACGAACATAGGTCTCGTTCGTTCGACTGCGTTCGTGAACGTTCGGTAATATGTTCGGTTACGTTCGTCCATGTTCGTTTGATTATATTAAAAAATAATAAATAATAAACCTTTTATCTAAACATCTTGAAAACTTGAAATCCTATTTTTTCTTAGTTAGCTAAAATTTGGACATGCTAAGACATTTTTGGGGATAATTATGTCTAAATTAGTTAAAGTTGATTCATCGTTTGGTGATGTATTAGACTTCTTGTGTTTTGATTTATCATTTGATGGTTATATTTAACTACTTATATCTAATGTTTAAAGATAACAATATTTTTATTTTTTTATTTTCAAGTTAAATGTTCGTTTGCGTTCTTTTTTATTTGCTTGCCTTCGTTTGTGTTCGCTTGCGTTCGTTTGTGTTCGAGACCAATGTTCACGAACTGTTCGTGAACAACTGAATTTCCTTAACGAACGAACATGAACATAAACTTATGTTCGGTATACGTTCGTGAACAGTTCGCGAACATGTTAATTTCCTTAACGAACACGAACATGGCCTTGTTCGTGTTCGTTCGGTTCGTTTACAGCCCTATTCGCGACAATCGATCTGCTAATACTTCTCGCTCATTCAGTAGACACAATGGGCATTCCAACTTTAGACCTAATCAGGCCCAACAGCCTTATGTTCCTTACTGGGCTGCAAAACAAGGCTTCACACCATATTGGGCTCCTCCACCCTATCCATTTCCAACTCAAGGTTAGGCTTAGCAGTGGACTCCAAGACTCAATGGTCGCCCCAACAATACCCCACAATCTGGTCAATCTGGAACACAGCAGGAACAGGCTCAGTTAGCCGCAGCTAACCCTCTCGACCCATCAAGCCTCGCAAATGCGGTTCAAGCTCTCTCCATGAATTACGGTTTAGAAAATAATGACCAATTGCATTTTGACACAAGTACATCTTGTCGGAAAGTGAATGATGTGTCGTAGTGAAGGGGCTAATTATGTAACTTGGTGTTCTATATAAACACCATTTCTTTGTAACCCTTCTTTTTCTGAACAATACAATCTCAATACAATTCAAACCCGATCACTGTGTTTGTTCTCTATACTAGACAACATGGTATCAGAGGAGTGTTGATTCTTGAACACCTTGCTCATCATCAATCCTATCTCAAAACCAGAAAAAACAAAACCAAAATCAAAGTCAAAGTTCCAAAATCGAATCTACAACAGTGTCGTTGCCGCACAAAACCCTAAAAGTTCTGGCGAAGCTCTCAACCAAACCTGCAAAACCTGAAAATCGAACCTGCTACTGTTGTCGCCATATTCATTGATCCATTCGCCATTCGCTGACGCCACATTCGAACCTGCTACTGAAAATCGAACCCACGAACAGTTCTCGACGAAGAACCTTTATGGTTCGTCAATTCGCTGCCCATGAACCTTTCTCAACGAAGAACCTTTTTCGTCAATACCAATTCTTCGTCCACGAAAAATCTTCACCCCAATTGCCAAGATAATGTTGTTTATCCAAAAATCATTCAAGAGATTATACCCCCAAGTCCACGTGATGATGAATTTGTGAATGATTGGAATATAATAATCATCCACATGCCTTGTATCTTCCCCAAAAAAGGTGAATAATGATGATTCCCTCACAAAGTCCAACCTGTGCGTCTCTTCAAGTCTGCATGCCAGCGTGCCTCCCTAAGATGTCAATGATAATGTTTCGTAGTGTCAATTAGACTAAGCGGTATGGGGCTCGTCCCCGGCACGTCCTCCCCGTCGCCGTCCCTCCCTCCGTCCAAACCGTCCGCCCACAGCCAAAGTCGACACCCCTCTCTCCTCTCTCCTAACACACACACATCTATACATACATACATATATATATATATATATATAAAGGGGTTCATCCCCCACCCCCTAGGTCCATCCCCTCTAAGCCGAGCCTACGTGGCGCTGACGTGGCGACCCATCCCCTTGGGGATGAGGCTCTCCATACCTTCTAGTCTTAATCCCACACTCCCTCTAGTCTGCCGAAATGGAAAAAGGCCATGAAGATTCATACTTCGTCTAATCCATTCTTAGTCAAAACCCCCAATGAACCTTCAACCTCTTTTTTTATTCTTCGTCAATTTGATTCTTCGTCAATTCCAAAAAAAAAATGGAAATCAATCATGGGAAAAACAGTTCTTGGATATTCGATTCTGGTGCTACTGACACCCTGACATTTGAACCGCTGGACATACAGTCAATGTCCAATCCTCAAAAAACTCAAATCCATACCGTAAACAATGGTATGATGCAAGTAAAAGGAGGAGGGACTATTGAAATTTCACCAACTATGAAATTATCAAACTGTCTTTATGTTCCATCATTATCACACAAACTGCTCTCCATTAGCCATATTAGACTATGGGGTATGGGGCTTGGGTTGGGGCGTGGGTTGGGGGAAAACGCCCAAGCCACCACCCCGGGTGGGCTTGGGTTGGGGCGTGGCCCTTGGGGCTTGGGTTTCAAGCCGGGCAAGGGGCGGTCTTGACATCCTAGCTGGCTGCCTCCCATTCGCTGACCTCGCCATGTCATAGCAGCCATTTGAAAGTTTGAATTTTAAATTCAAACCGTTTGACGCTATGAAGGGGCGGCAACCGGGCCAAAAAAAATATTGGCCGGAAGCATTCGCAACCTACCGACATAACGTCGGTAACGACCGCCACAACCTCAACGCGTGCCAACACAAATGGCGCGAGCTACGGCCCAAGCTCGATCGTTTCAAGGCTTACTACGAAGCCGTTCCGAGCGGCGAGTTAAGCCACGAGGACCGGGTGGCGGTGGCAAACATAGAGTTTCGAGGCAAGGAGCGAAAGGCGTTCGACAAGATCGCCCTTTTTGAAATTTATCTAACGCTCTAGGTTTGTTATTTTGTAATTTTTAGAAATTATGTAATTTTTAGGATTATGTAATTTTTAAAATTTTAATGAAGTTGTAGGTTTTTTTTATAAATGTTGTGTGATTTTTATAAATTTTTTGTAATTTTTTTTAATAATCTGCCACGCGGTGCACCCAACCCAAGCCCAACCCATGCCCTGCCATATCCCGCGGACACGTCACTAGGCGGTGGGGGGGCTCCCATTCCATGTGTCAACAAATGCCCCAACCCAAGCCCAACCCAAGCCCCACCATACCCCACGGTCTTACCAAAGAGTTGAATTGCACGTTACTAATGCACCCTACTTTTTGCCTTCTACAGGATATCAGGACGGGTGTGATTATTGGACGTGGTACTGACCGCCAAGGAATATACTATGTGGATGAAGTGGCTCAACAGGGTACTGTGATGTTGGCACATGGAACCGAAAACCGGGAAGCCTGCCTATGGCATAGACGTTTGGGACACCCATCCGTTGGCTATTCGCACCTTTTGTTTCCAAAACTCTTCCCTTCAAATGGGAAAATAGACTGTGAAACCTGCTTTCGTGCTAAAAGCCATCGAAAACCATTCAAACCTAGCAATACGAAAGTTGCTTCACCCTTTTCAGTAATCCACTCTGATGTGTGGGGTCCTGCTCCTGTGATGGGGGGCAGGGTCTTCGTTACTTTGTACTATTCGTGAATGATTGCACTCGCATGACATGGGTATATTTTTTTAAAAACAAAGCCGAAGTTTACGAGAAATTTATCACGTTTTATGCTATGATTCAAACTCAAATCCAAATCCTTCGATCCGACAATTGGGGGGGGGGGGGGGGATTTGTTAATACATCCATGAAACAATTCTTTCAAACCAAAGGATTAATTCATCAAACCTCTTGTGCTCATACCCCAGAACAAAACGGTGTTTCCGAACGGAAAAACCGTATTATTCTTGAAATGACTCGAGCTCTTTTAATTGAATCTCAGTTACCTAAATCTTTCTGGCTGGAGGCGGTTGCAAACTCTGTATATCTCTGTAACACCCTAGTTTCTATTTAACGGTTTTACATGTAAATACCAACAATTAGATGTGTAGTTAAGACTACACATACTATAAAAATATGGATTTATTAAAACTTTTCGCAAATCAAAAGTTATTCGACATAACGTGATCAGATTCGTCGTTTAAAAATTAAGACGATGCAATGTGCGAAAGCATGTATCTATATCGTGTTCGGTTCTTCGTTGAGCTTGATCGTCTTCCGGCATCCAAAGAGTACCTACATTTCATAAACATGAAATGCTTTAGTCATACGGGGTTTAAAACGTATCTAAACGAGTTCGGTAACGATAATGGAAGGAAAAAAATCCCAACGTTAATCTCTTGATCTCACAACAAAATTTTCAACCTGGCCTCCACCGTAACTTACGGTGGTCACCGTAAGTTACGGTGGCCCCTGATTTAATGTGTTCCTACCGTACTTCAGTAGGTATCCACCGTAACAAAATCCACCCCACCGTAAGTTACGGTGGCACCGTAAGTTACGGTGGTCCCTGCATTCAATCTTTCCATTTTGCCGTTTATTGACACGAAAACTTTCGTATCTTTCAATCCGCTCGTCCGTTTGACCTACCGTTTCTTCATACGTGTTTGTAATTTGATCCCCCATCATATGGAGTTAAAATCCAACATCCGGATTAACAAAATTTAAGACTTTTAAGTCTTCGGCTTATTACCCTTTTTACCAAATTTTGACCCGTTCGTGATTTCATCTAACAAACTTGTTTGTGGCCCTTGTTTCTTTTGTAAACATATTGTTATGATTATTTCCTATTGCACAAGGTTCAAATCACGGGTTATTACACATTCTTAACCCGTTTCGCTAATACTTCTATTTTGACCCGTTAAGGGTATTTAAGCACTTTCGAGCCTAAAATCGCTTTCGATTGCTTCTAGCATTCCATCACCACATTTCTTATCCTATAATCTCCCACCACAACTGTATTTATGGTGGGTTTAATGTGGTGATCTATAAAAACCAAATTTTACCTCTCGAATCATTATTTTACGGCAAAAACTCAAATAGTGCCATTTGACTAATTTAATACCTCTTTCAGCTTCTATACTTATTCTAAGTATTTATCTAATCATAAAACTCGTTTCCAAACAACCTTTAAAGGTTGTTTGTTCGAATTAGCTAACAAGGGCGTTTTGGTCCTTTTTAGTCTTTCAATTACGACAAGGTCTTTTGAGAGCATATTTGACCCATAATTCTTCTTTTGAGTTATGATCTTGTTCGAAAAGTCATTATGCTTTTCGAACACCACGACCCTCTTTTAAAACATTCGGTTTACCCATTTAAGTAACCCATTGTCTATCTAAGACTTCATTTAATACTCATTGAACCTTACGTTCTAAATGAATAATTACTCTATTACACATACCTGGCTCGGGTCAATGTATTGACCTGTTTTAATGCCTTGCTATAATATTCGCTAAATAATAGCGATGCAAATATCATTTCTACATTTATTCCTGAAATCATATAACTCGACAAGAATCATTAGTCGCTATTATCAAAAGGTGGTATCTTCACCCTTTGACCCGTTAGGTCTAAATGACCGATTATATTGGCGAGATGACATGTGTTTTCATCTCGACTATATGACTCGCTCCGATTTACATCGTGCGGTCGTTTTACTTACAATTCATTTCTTAACACTTCATAAGTGTCTTTTAAAACCAATAGTTATGGTTGACGCATGACCAATTTACCGTTTTACCCTTATTATTTGTTTTGGTTTACCCTATAAGGTAACCATTCCAAAGTTCATTTTCCATTTGTCATGAAATGATCGAATTACCGATTTAACTCCTTTTAAACCATCAACATGGTTTCTTGTCATGCTCGACTATCTTGTTCCGTACGTTTACACGCCGGAACATCATACCTCAATTATGTATTTATCTTATTCGTAACTAATACGATAAGAGAATATTCTAAAATATAAGACTAGTGTAAGCTATACTTACCTTGCATCCGAAATATGCTTTTTCCTTCATTCTTGATTCGTTTGACCCGCTTCCTTCCTCAAGCTTTCACCTAGCTCGTTAAGCGTCAACTATTATCAACATTTACAAGGTGGTTAGATTAGTCATTAACAATCACAACTATTCCACCTTACTTATTTTCTTTGTCGAAACTACTATTCGACTTCATCACTAGTTAGTTTGACTTTCTAAAGTCAACTACCTTTAATCATATGATATGCACAATTAAGGCAAATCAACATTATGATTAGAACCCGTTTTATCCCATGTCTCATGTAATTAGTCAAGCTTGCCAATTACGCGTTTCACTTGAATTCCAACACTTTACTTCTCATTTAGGCATTTTAACAAACACCTAATGTGCATGATTTCATATAATTCATTAACAAGCTCATAACTTGTCATATAACCCGAATTTTCATAAATCAAACTATTTAACACAAATACTTGCCTTTAAAATTCTGAAATAACTTCACATATGTCAAATTACACTAGAACAACCCCAAATTTCCTAGTGTTTATCAAGTTCTACATAACCCACTAGTCACCTACAATGGTGACCATGGATTTCACTAGAATCTAGCAAAATTTCAACATGTACTTGTCTAGGGTTTACTCCTAGACATTTTAATGTTCCTATTTCATCTACAATTCATACATGCATCATCAGATTTCAAGTTCTCTAAATTCATGAGAAATTTCAAGTAGAGAATTTTTGTCAAATTTTACATACCTTATGATCTCCTTGCAATGGGGATCATTAATCTATGCTCGATTTTCGTTTTGGACTTGATTTGCCCCTTCAATTTGACGAATTTCTTGAAGTTTAGGGTTGAGTAGGAGAGCTCTTGGCTCCTGTGATTGTATCGACCAGAACACACACTTAGAGTGTGTGTTTTGGTGTTGGCATTTTTATTAAATTAAAACTAGTTTCTAGTTTATCAACTTTAGTCCCTCTACTTCACACAAGTTATTTAAAGGGTATTTTAACCATACTTGTTCTATTATGTCAAGATACTAACTAACTAGGTTAATATTCCTAGTTACTTGGTGGGTCCCGGGAGTTATAACCCGTTCCATTTTAAGTCCCGTTAAATCTCGGGCCTTTTATATACTTTGCTTTCTCAAAGTATTTCTCATCCTTTTAATAAATATTAGATTTATTTATTTAAATCCTAAAATTTACTGGGTAAGTTTTACCACTAACTGTATTTTACCCGTCCTGTAGTATTAACGTGGTTTGATTACCAAACCCGTTTTCGGGGTGTTACAAGTCCACCTCCCTTAAAGAGGTTTCGTCCTCGAAACCTTTTTCTTACATAATTTATTGAGTTTCAACCCAATGTACATAACCTGAGTAACCTTCTAAGCATTACTCAAACATTGACCATTTGTTAGTGTCATCAGACATATATGGTAACATATTTTAATTACACAACATATGTGTCTTTTATGCGAATTAATGCAATTCGGGATAACGCCTTCTTGTTATTTCGACTTGTTTGGTTAACTTAGCGAAATCCATCGCCTTATACTTTCGGATTCTTTGTGAATCCATTATTTTCACCCATTTGGATGTTTCTAGTGAGATCTTTCACTTTTACAAACAGACCCTTTCCTTTACGTACTTATTCATTTGGTTCATTCATACAGAACTCGCCGCACAAATGAATTTCCTGATTTTATCTTATGTATTTAGCACTATCTAGATGTGCTATTAACGAAATTCTACAAGGCATATTACCACATACCTTTCGGCTTATCCTTTTATCGTGCTTTTACTCGAACTAACTTCCCAACACTTTGCTTGTGTTGTCTTGTGATCGCTCAGTATAGGCGATCAATACTTTTTGTTATTATGACCTCATGGACCATCACTACCGTTTTGTACTCACTTACCTTTATTGTTTGGCTTGACTGAGTAGCCAATTGGCCACTTGGTCATACACTCTTATCAACTATGTTTATTTCACGCTAATCTTAATATAATAGCGTGTTGAACATTTTCTTAATTTAAATATTGACCTTAGCCAGTCTCGCTGACTAGACTTATTAGCCCAGTTACTTTATACCCATCTCTCAGGCTACTATGTGATTTTATTCCACAAAACTTTCCTGACCGTGATCGCGTCACGTCATGTTTAATTTATATCAAAATTTCATTTTTGAAAATATCACTTTTTGAATATAACGTCTTGCGCCTATCAGTGTCAAGACTTGAACCTTTCATGCTTAATATTCAATTTCCTATCAGAATTCACATTTGTAAAAACGTTATTTCTTACTAAACCAAAGTTTTAGTTTAGGATCTTCTCTTTATCTTTTGTCAATTATCCGTACCAGGATATCGACAGTCCATAATTTATTCTTTTACAGTCTTAGTTTTATGCGGGGATTCTCTACTGGTTCCCTTACTTGTCTAAGTAACCCGTAGGTTCCTTCACTTAGCCTCGTAGGCTATTTCTTTAGGCTTTCACCTCTTTAGGGCGTTTGCCTTTATGATCCTTTTCCTTTTTATTCAGGACCCGTGGGTCAGTTTAGTCCCGTAGACCATTACACTGTTTATAACCCGAAGGTTATGATGATCCCGTAGATCGTCCCTTTTATGTTCGAAAATCATTTGTTTTGCCATCAAAATTTCGTTCACTCCGACTGTGATTCGTGTCTGCAATCATTTCATATTTAATTTCCGACCCATTGCATGGGTTCATTAATATCTCGCGCTTTCCTTTATTTGGTTTGCGCCCATATTTGTATTCAATCTCGTCCCATTACCTGGCTCATTATCCTTTCCAATGTTACGTTTTATCTGACCCGTTTAACTTGTTCGTGTGAAAATTCGTCACTTATGAATGTCAAACTTCAATATTTGTTCGACCCGTTCAACTTTAAAATAGTTTAACATGATTTATCAAAACTTCTATTTACTTTATCTTGTCATCTTTTAGTCATGACTCAAAATCCAAGTCTTTTAACTTTCCATCCGAGTTCCCGTTTCTCGGTCTACGCATGTGTTTCAATCCTTACCCACCAACCGGGTGTTTTACCGAAGTCGTTATTATTGCAACCCTTACGGTATGCATTATGACTTCGTTTCGCTTTTATATTCCTACTTTGTTCTCAAGTTTGGCGTTTTACAAAATCGGCCCGTTAAGAGTCATATTTGTATTCTCCGGGTTCGAGTGTAAGCACACCCCTACCAATGCATACCTTAATCGTTTTACATTAATCCTTGTCCCTTCACTCGGGCTCATCATCCTAATGTAATACGCTTCCGTCACCCGGCTGTGCGTTTACATTATTATCAAATATTTTGCTCATTTGATTCATTTGGGTACTTTTAAGTTAGTCCCATTCACTCCGCCCTTACTACATCGGATGTAAATGTGTCCGCTATAAGAAACTCATGGTATCATATGCCACTACTTACTTGGCCAGAGTAAGGGATTAACACATGACATACACGACCTTTTTATAGTTTTCACATCACACCCCATGTAAGTAACACCTCTATTTAGTTTTCTTGGAAATAATATCCTGGATAGGTATTCTATTCAGTCTTCCCAAGTTTCTAATTTACATATGCAACAATTATTCTTTACCTGTTTTTTGCATATTGCTAATTGTGCGATTATATTTAAAAGCACGCACCTGGTAATGCTTGCCCCGACGGGCGTTTCTTGCCATTAACCTTGTTCACGGTCGTTACGCGATTTAGTCCTTAGTGAGCATGCTCCTATTGTCATACTTCGGACCGTTCCTCTATCATATCCTTAATTTGTTCAACTCTTGTCATCTTTAAATGCAAGTGTCCTTCAATCAAGACATTCACAAAAGTTAGTAATGTCAACTTCAATAATCGCCTGTATTATAATACAAGGCTTTTTCTACTATACGCGTCAACGCGCGTATTTTTGTCAACTATATCAATCATTTAATTGGGGTAACGTGTATTACACGGTAACCCTATGTGTTGTCTACAACACTTTAATACGCTAGACCATTAGCATACATGCACTTACCGGATTTGCGATCAAGCCTCGAACCGAACACTATTCTTTATCAAGAGCGTAAGGTTTAAGTCCAAGCATGGTTTCCCCACCATACTTGAATCTCTTAAACCAGGGCTCTGATACCAACTTGTAACACCCTAGTTTCTATTTAACGGTTTTACATGTAAATACCAACAATTAGATGTGTAGTTAAGACTACACATACTATAAAAATATGGATTTATTAAAACTTTTCGCAAATCAAAAGTTATTCGACATAACGTGATCAGATTCGTCGTTTAAAAATTAAGACGATGCAATGTGCGGAAGCATGTATCTATATCGTGTTCGGTTCTACATTGAGCTTTATCGTCTTTCGGCATCCAAAGAGTACCTACATTTCATAAACATGAAATGCTTTAGTCATACGGGGTTTAAAACGTGTCTAAACGAGTTCGCTAACGATAATGGAAGGAAAAAAAATCCGAACGTTAATCTCTTGATCTCACAACAAAATTTTCAACCTGGCCTCCACCGTAACTTACGGTGGTCACCGTAAGTTACGGTGGCCCCTGATTTAATGTGTTCCTACCGTACTTCAGTAGGTATCCACCGTAACAAAATCCACCCCACCGTAAGTTACGGTGGCACCGTAAGTTACGGTGGTCCCTGCATTCAATCTTTCCATTTTGCCGTTTATTGACACGAAAACTTTCGTATATTTCAATCCGCTCGTCCGTTTGACCTACCGTTTCTTCATACGTGTTTGTAATTTGATCCCCCATCATATGGAGTTAAAATCCAACATCCGGATTAACAAAATTTAAGACTTTTAAGTCTTCGGCTTATTACCCTTTTTACCAAATTTTGACCCGTTCGTGATTTCATCTAACAAACTTGTTTGTGGCCCTTGTTTCTTTTGTAAACATATTGTTATGATTATTTCCTATTGCACAAGGTTCAAATCATGGGTTATTACACATTCTTAACCCGTTTCGCTAGTACTTCTATTTTGACCCGTTAAGGGTATTTAAGCACTTTCGAGCCTAAAATCGCTTTCGATTGCTTCTAGCATTCCATCACCACATTTCTTATCCTATAATCTCCCACCACAACTGTATTTATGGTGGGTTTAATGTGGTGATCTATAAAAACCAAATTTTACCTCTCGAATCATTATTTTACGGCAAAAACTCAAATAGTGCCATTTGACTAATGTAATACCTCTTTCAGCTTCTATACTTATTCTAAGTATTTATCTAATCATAAAACTCGTTTCCAAACAACCTTTAAAGGTTGTTTGTTCGAATTAGCTAACAAGGGCGTTTTGGTCCTTTTTAGTCTTTCAATTACGACAAGGTCTTTTGAGAGCATATTTGACCCATAATTCTTCTTTTGAGTTATGATCTTGTTCGAAAAGTCATTATGCTTTTCGAACACCACGACCCTCTTTTAAAACATTCGGTTTACCCATTTAAGTAACCCATTGTCTATCTAAGACTTCATTTAATACTCATTGAACCTTACGTTCTAAATGAATAATTACTCTATTACACATACCTGGCTCGGGTCAATGTATTGACCTGTTTTAATGCCTTGCTATAATATTCGCTAAATAATAGCGATACAAATATCATTTCTACATTTATTCCTGAAATCATATAACTCGACAAGAATCATTAGTCGCTATTATCAAAAGGTGGTATCTTCACCCTTTGACCCGTTTGGTCTAAATGACCGATTATATTGGCGAGATGACATGTGTTTTCATCTCGACTATATGACTCGCTCCGATTTACATCGTGCGGTCGTTTTACTTATAATTCATTTCTTAACACTTTTCGGCTTATTAAGGCTTACTTCATAAGTGTCTTTTAAAACCAATAGTTATGGTTGACGCATGACCAATTTACCGTTTTACCCTTATTATTTGTTTTGGTTTACCCTATAAGGTAACCATTCTAAAGTTCATTTTCCATTTGTCATAAAATGATCGAATTACCGATTTAACTCCTTTTAAACCATCAACATGGTTTCTTGTCATGCTCGACTATCTTGTTCTGTACGTTTACACCCCGGAACATCATACCTCAATTATGTATTTATCTTATTCGTAACTAATACGATAAGAGAATATTCTAAAATATAAGACTAGTGTAAGCTATACTTACCTTGCATCCGAAATATGATTTTTCCTTCATTCTTGATTCGTTTGACCCGCTTCCTTCCTCAAGCTTTCACCTAGCTCGTTAAGCGTCAACTATTATCAACATTTACAAGGTGGTTAGATTAGTCATTAACAATCACAACTATTCCACCTTACTTATTTTCTTTGTCGAAACTACTATTCGACTTCATCACTAGTTAGTTTGACTTTCTAAAGTCAACTACCTTTAATCATATGATATGCACAATTAAGGCAAATCAACATTATGATTAGAACCCGTTTTATCCCATGTCTCATGTAATTAGTCAAGCTTGCCAATTACGCGTTTCACTTGAATTCCAACACTTTACTTCTCATTTAGGCATTTTAACAAACACCTAATGTGCATGATTTCATATAATTCATTAACAAGCTCATAACTTGTCATATAACCCGAATTTTCATAAATCAAACTATTTAACACAAATACTTGCCTTTAAAATTCTGAAATAACTTCACATATGTCAAATTACACTAGAACAACCCCAAATTTCCTAGTGTTTATCAAGTTCTACATAACCCACTAGTCACCTACAATGGTGACCATGGATTTCACTAGAATCTAGCAAAATTTCAACATGTACTTGTCTAGGGTTTACTCCTAGACATTTTAATGTTCCTATTTCATCTACAATTCATACATGCATCATCAGATTTCAAGTTCTCTAAATTCATGAGAAATTTCAAGTAGAGAATTTTTGTCAAATTTTACATACCTTATGATCTCCTTGCAATGGGGATCATTAATCTATGCTCGATTTTCGTTTTGGACTTGATTTGCCCCTTCAATTTGACGAATTTCTTGAAGTTTAGGGTTGAGTAGGAGAGCTCTTGGCTCCTGTGATTGTATCGACCAGAACACACACTTAGAGTGTGTGTTTTGGTGTTGGCATTTTTATTAAATTAAAACTAGTTTCTAGTTTATCAACTTTAGTCCCTCTACTTCACACAAGTTATTTAAAGGGTATTTTAACCATACTTGTTCTATTATGTCAAGATACTAACTAACTAGGTTAATATTCCTAGTTACTTGGTGGGTCCCGGGAGTTATAACCCGTTCCGTTAAATCTCAGGCCTTTTATATACTTTGCTTTCTCAAAGTATTTCTCATCCTTTTAATAAATATTAGATTTATTTATTTAAATCCTAAAATTTACCGGGTAAGTTTTACCACTAACTGTATTTTACCCGTCCTGTAGTATTAACGTGGTTTGATTACCAAACCCGTTTTCGGGGTGTTACAATCTCCTAAATCGGCTCCCCATAAAAGCTCTTAAATTTACGACTCCCATAGATTGTCTATTTAAGTTTGCCAGTATTCCTCATCCTCTTACACTTGAACCTTGAATCTTCGGGTGTACAACATTTTTTCACATACCCAAAACCAACCGAAATAAGCTTGGCCCATGTGCTGAGAAATGTGTATTTGTCGGCTATGGGATCGATCAAATAGGTTACCGGTGTTATAATCCAAAAACTCATCAAATGTTCACCACAATGAATGTTGACTTTCTTGAGACATAATACTTTTATAACACCCAACTCAGTGGTCAGGGGAGAATGAATGTACAGACACTCTGAGTTGGCTAACCTAATTTCCCTCATCTGAAGAAGTAACAACAGAAACCCATCACCATCACAGTACTCTGAGTCAGACACCTTTAAACACAGCCACACAATCTGCGGAGCGCAGTACCACTGAAGAAAGTCCATCCAACGTGATACCAGAGGTAAGAAACAATGAGAACTCTGAATGTACTATGTCTTGTAACTATGAGATAGCAGGGGAACACACAGAACCGATAACAACCGAACATGTTGAACCAAACGTTGAACGGGTTGAACCAATTGTTGAAGAGGTGGAACTAGTTATTGGAAATGTTGAACCAGGTGCAGCAGAGACAACCAGAAGGTATTCCCTCCCTCCAAGAGAAAATAGAGGAGTTCCTCCTAAGAGATACTCTCTAGAAAAGGTGGCTCCAAGGTCTAGGTACCCTGTGGCAAACATTGCCACTGGAAGCTTGTCTAACGAAGCTAAAGCTTTTGCCGCTGCCTTGTGCTCTGAACAAATGCCATCTACAACACAGGAAGCCTTGAAATCTGAAGAACGGAAAAACGCCATGGAGACTGAAATGGATGCACTCAAGAAGAATAACACGTGGGAGAAATGCACCCTTCCACCAGGAAAGAAACCGGTAGGATGTCGGTGGGTTTTTTCAGTCAAACACAGACCTGATGGCACGATTGAAAGATACAAAGCACGGCTGGTTACAAAGGGTTATACTCAGACTTATGGAATCGACTACTCTGAAATCTTCTCCCAGTAGCCAAGATCGATACAATCAGAGTCCTTTTTTCTATAGCTACCAATAAAGGTTGGCCTCTTCATCAATTTGATGTAAAAAATTCCTTTCTTCACGGAGAACTGAACGAGGAGGTCTATATGGACGCTCCACTAGGATTCAATGAGGATGTCAAGGCTAGAGAAACATGTCGGTTGAAGAAATCTCTGTATGGGCTTAAGCAGTCTCCTGGAGCTTGGTTTTGAAGGTTTACCCTTGCTATGAAGAAATATGCCTTCAAACAAAGTAACTCTGATCATACCCTATTTTAGAAACGTAGGGGCTGTCTTGTGACCTGCTTAATTATCTACGTTGATGACATGATACTTACGGGAAACGATGAAGAGGAAATGTCAATGTTAAGAGATAAACTTTTTTCGGAATTCGAGATGAAAGATCTGGGAAGATTGAAGTACTTTCTTGGAATTGAAGTTCAAAGATCTAAACATGGGATTTTTATCTGTCAGAAGAAATATATCCTTGATCTGCTAGCCGAAACCGGAATGATTGAGTGCAGACCGGCGGACACCCTAATGGTAGTTAATCACGGCCTACACATGGAAGATGGAGCAGAACTAGCAGATAAGGAGAGATATCAACGAATGGTGGGAAAACTGATATACCTCTCCCACACTCGTCCAGATATAGCTTATGCAGTAGGAGTGGTGAGTCAGTTTATGCACCAGCCCCAAGCAAGCCACATGGAAGCAGTATTAAGAATCATCAGGTATCTCAAGGGAACAGCAGGTCATGGTATACTATTTAAATCGAATAGGCACTTAGAAATCCAAACTTATACATACGCCGACTGGGCAGGGGATAAAGGAACGAGAAGGTCAACCTCAGGATACTTCACCATGGTCGGAGGAAATCTAGTTACCTGGAGAAGTAAAAAACAAAAGGTAGTCTCCCTATCTAGTGTTGAAGCCGAATTCCGAGGGGTTGCACGTGGCCTAGCAGAGATTTTATGGATTCGCAAGCTCCTAACTGAGATTGGTTTTCTTCCTACTACAGCAACTAAAATCATGTGCGACAATAAAGCTGCTATACATATCTCAGAAAATCCTGTCCAACATGATCGAACAAAACATGTGGAGGTAGATCGACATTTCATCAAGGAGAAATTGGAGGAAGGTATCATAGAGCTCCCTTATGTACAATCAAAAGATCAACTCGCAGATATTCTCACAAAAGTTCTCAACGAGAACGTTTTTAGTAGCTGCTTGAGCATGTTAAGTATTGGTGATCCCACTACTCAACTTGAGGGGGAGTGTCGGAAAGTGAATGATTTGTCGTAGTGTAGGGGCTAATTATGTAACTTGGTGTTCTATATAAACACCATTTCTTTGTAACCCTTTTTTTCTGAACAATACAATCTCAATACAATTCAAACCCCAATCACTGTGTTTGTTCTCTATACTAGACAACACATCTTCTCACATTACTTTTGATACTAATACAGTTGATACGTTTTCCACATATTCGTTTATAGGGTCAATATTCATTGGAAATGGTAATAAACTTCCGGTCATGGGTTCGGGATCTTCCGTCATTAACACCATTACCAAACCCCTACACCTTGAATCTGTCTTATTTAACTGAAACATTATTAAGAATCTCATTTCTGTGCGTAAATTTAACATTGATAATTACACTTCCATAGTATTTGACCCGTTTGGATTATATGTGAAGGATTTCAAGGATGGCACGATCCTGAGTCGTCACAAAGGGCCAGTGAACTCTACGCGCTCACCTCCAACGCTACCACCACAGCATGCTTCGCAAACGCTAAAGATTCTTCTTTATGGCAAAACCGACTTGGACACCCGGGTCAACC
The DNA here is from genome assembly GCA_030545235.1 of Helianthus tuberosus. NCBI lineage: Eukaryota > Viridiplantae > Streptophyta > Magnoliopsida > Asterales > Asteraceae > Helianthus > Helianthus tuberosus. The sequence continues at coordinate 43,476 of JARYGA010037569.1, forward strand.
CGTCATGGAGTTTCTACATTCAAAGAAGTTTATTACTTTCAATAAACAAAAACTATCTTCTGTTTGTCATTCCTGTCATTTATCTAAACATAAGCGATTTTTGTTTTTTTTATTTAAATACAAATACTTTGTTGCCTTTTGCTATTTTGCATTGTGATTTGTGGACATCACCTATTTTAACCATTACTCTCCCTGACATATCCTATGCGGTCCAGCAGGTCTGTCTCTTCATGCATGCCCCTAGAGAACCACATTTTCAATTGCTCAAACGGATACTTCGATACATCAAAGGTACTCTCTCACAAGGCTTACAACTCACACCCTCTAAGTCCACCGGCTTAACAGCATACTCCGAGCCGGATTGGGGTGGGTGCCCTGTTCTCGACGGTCGACGTCTGGCTATTGTGTCTACATGGGTGGAAATTTAAACTCTCGGTCCTCTAAACGACAGCCCACCGTCTCTCGATCTAGTGTTGAAGCTGAAGACAGAGGAGTGGCTAACACCGTAGCCGAAACCAGTTGGATTCGTAACGTCTTGCTTGAACTTCACGTTCCGGTCAGTCTTGCTACAATCGTTTACTGTGATAACATCTCAGCATTATATCTAGCAGAAAACCAAGTGCAACATCAAAGGACTAAACATGTTGAACTAGATATTCATTTCGTTCGGGACAAGGTGCGCCTTGGCGCTGTTAAAGTCCTCCACGTTCCAGCTGATTACCAGTATGTGGACATCTTCACCAAAGGCTTTCCTAAGCACTTGTTTCAGCGGTTTCGGTCCAGTTTATGCCTTCGCTCTTCTACAGATTAAACTGCGGGGGACTGTTAGCCGATAATATAGTTCGATATTATTGGCATGATTGCTATGAATATTTTGTTATTACTAATTTGATACTATTGTGATACGTTCCCATACTTAGCTCCTAAATGAGCTCTCATGTACTGTGCTATATATTCCTTTGTATTGTAATGAGAAAGGCAAGGAAATTAACCATCTTACATGTATCAGCCTCTCTGACCGCTGTTAATCTAGTAATATTTGTAAGTTATTATTATGATCTTAAAAAAAGTAATATATTTTTTCAAAAGGGCCCATTTTTAGAGTTCAAGTTGGGTCCCCTTAAAGATTGGGCCGCCACTGAGATTTATCAGCATTGTTAGCCGATAATAAATTTCGATATTATTGGCATGATTGCTGTGAATATTTTGTTATTACTAATTTGATACTATTGTGATACGTTCCCATACTTAGCTCCTAAGTGAGCTCTCATGTACTATATTATATATTACTTTGTATTGTAACGAGAAAGGCAAGGAAATTCACCATCTTACAAGCATAAGCCACATTTTAGCATTTATTTCAGGTGATTATATAACCTCCAGTAGCTAACACTATGGGGTATGGGGCGGGGGTTGGAGAGAAACACCCAAGTCACCACCCCGGGTAGGCTTGAGTTTGGGCATGGCCCCTTGGGCGGGAGTTTAAGGCCGGGCGTTGGGCATGCTAGCGATCCTATGTGGCCGGCTCTTACTGGCTTGTTGGCTAGGGCATAGTGTAACACCCCAAAAATGGGTTTGATAATTTAAACCCGGTTAATATAGAGGAACGGGTAAAAATACCGTTAGGGGTAAAAGTGAACCCGTAAATAATTATTAACTAGGAATAATTAACCTAGTTAAATATTAGTATCGTTGGTATTAAACGAAGGGTTGTAGCCTTATTTAATTAAAACGAAACATGAGGGGACCAAAGTGAACAACTTGAAAGTTGTTTTATTAAAAAGAAAACACACACATACATACACACACATTGTGTGTGTTCATCAACGAGCAGGGAAGGCTCCCATGGAGCCAAAACCCTAAACTTCACAAATTCTCCAAATTGAAAGGCTAAACGAAGTCCAAATTCACAACCGAACATGAATTAACGATCACCTTCACAAGGGGATCGTAAGGTATGTCTTCAAATTTAGATTTGATGATCTTGTTTGAAGTGGGTTATGATCAATACATGAATTTGTATGCAATTAAGCTTGTAGAGGTGTTAGAAACACCAAATAGAACTTGTGTTATGAATAATTTCAAGTAATTGGGTGATTTAGAATGAAAACCCATTGCATGAGTATGAAGATGATGAACTTGTAGATGTATTAGTGTGATCTAGTGATGTATAAGGTGTTATAAGATAGACTTAGATAGATAAACTTGATGTGGAATTTATGATTATGAGATTTTGCTTGAATGTGATGGTTCATAAGATGAATTAGGGAAGAACATGCTTAAAGCACTTGTACATTATGCTTAAAAAGTGATACGCACACCAAGTGTTTGATGAAATGTCTAAATGACAATAATATGTGAAATTGTATGCAATTAATGGGCAAACATGTATAGAAAGTGGTATTAATGAAATTGATAGTAAACTAACATGAGGAATGTATTTTAGATATAGTTCATGTGAAGATTATGTTAGGTTGATGTTGAGTATGCTTTATGCTTGTTTAAATTGATTAATGAAAGTCATACGTGAGATATGAAATTGATATGAACGTTCATACGCACAATCATATATGCTAACAAGAATGTGAATGTAATGACATGTATGGTTAGGAGTCATGTCAACGCGGACACAAGCATGGAAGGGCAACGGGCCAAGGATAAACACGGAAGCTATGCTCGAACTCGGACGCACGAGGTAAGTGAACTCCGAACTTACTCTTTTGTTTGGTAATGTGATTATGATATATGGTAATTATTGAATGTAATATGAGAAAATATGAATTGTTGTTGTTACTAAGTTAAGTTTTAGTGGAAATGAGTCGGAAGTGGTTAAAGAAAGAGATTCGATTAAGTTTGGGTAAGAAACGGAACTTACACAATGAATTATGCATAAAGATGAATTAAGGAGTTATATATGTAAGATGTAAATTGTAGGTACGGGTGTGAATGAATATGAATACATGCTTGAGAGAGGTATTTAATTATATGCTTGAATGAATAAGACGAGTTATGCGTATTTGAGGACACGTCCATATGATAGAAAGTTAATGATACTAACCATTTTTCTATTGAGGATTAATGTGAACATAGGCAGGTTAACAATAGAAGTAAAGGTTGACTCTGCAATCTAAGGCGAGTGATGGAATGGATGGATGAAAGAGCTAGTATAAGAGAAAGCATGATATGTGGACGCTTTATTATGCATGTGTTAATATTTTGTATTATGTTACCGATTACTAATGATGAGATTGAATGTGGTGACTGCAGGTTGTTCAGGATTTTGGATGTTTCACCAAGAATTGTACGCGGTTGAAGATCGAGTCAAGACATGGATTGTACGTGGATGCGTATGTGGTCACTTAATTCGATATATGTATGATAGTTGTCAATCAAATTTTAAAAAGGAATTAATGTATTTAAGCGAAAGAAAGAATGTCATTAAAGAAATTTTAATTATGTGTTTTCCGCTGCGAATTTTGAGTTTCAACGTGTTAGGGCGTTACACATAGCGGGCCATGTTTAAATTTTAAAACATAACCGTTGGCCAAGCCAAACGGTTCACCCACCCCAACTGTTCACATCGCTATATAACCCCCAACCCCACCGGCTGTCCCCATCACTACCCCAACCCAAGTCACCTACCCGAACCGCTATCCACAAACACTTGATCGATGGCCTCTTGGACACACGAGGAAAGGCATAGCTGGCCTTTTTTTTGTAATCCTTTTTTTTGTAGAATTTTGTAATGTTTAGGAAATTTTAATAAAATTTTAGCCTTTTTTTTAAATGTTGTGTGTATTTTTTAATTTTAGATTTTTTTATTTATTTTAATACACCTGGCCAAGCCACGCGGGCTAGCCACGCCCCGCCATACCCCACGGACACGTCACTGTATATTTGGGGGGACACTGTTCACCCCTTATAATTTTTTAATATATTTTGAAAGTGATTGTGAGTGGAGTAGAGAGAAAATGTAATGATAAAGTATAAAAAATATTATTTAATTGAAAAAAAGAGAGAAAATATAGTGTTGTTTAGTGTAATTTGGAAGAGATGCTTTTAATGTAGTGTATAGTCTTTCTATTGTGTGTTATAGAGTATGTTCCAAATGAGAATTGTGTAA
>JARYGA010037570.1:0-13321 GCA_030545235.1 Helianthus tuberosus
AAATCCCTAGTCTTTAATACTAATTCATCAAGTTTTTCAACTAGGGTTTGTTTCTAAACATGAATTCATCCTAGTTTCACCCAAACATCAATCATTCAAGCTTGAATTTCTATTTTTCATAAGTTCAACAAAATCTCAACTTCATAAATATAAAAAAATTGACATACCTTACAATCCCCACGACTAGGTGATCGTTTCTATGTGTTCGTGCATTTGATTCGAGCTAATCTTGGCCTTCAATTTGATGAATTTGGGTGAGCTAGGGTTTCACCCCTCTTTCTCCTGCTCTGGTCGATCCTACGAACATACACTGTGTTTTTTTTTCTTTTTTCTTTTTTTGTGTTATTTATTTAGTTAACTTTCAAGTTAACCCTTTTGGCCCCTCATGTTTATTTTGTTTCAAAAGAAGCTATAATTTATTATTCATCACTTAATCATATATTACTAACTAGGTTAATTATTCCTAGTTAACTTAATGGGTTCGGGAAGTCATAACCCGTTTTATTTTAAGTCCCGTTAACTCGGGCCTTCTATATACTTTGTTTTCTCAAAGTATTTATCCTCGTTTTATTTATTATTAAACTTATTTATTTAAATCCTAATAATTTCCGGTTTAATCTTTTCTGCTAACGGTATTATACCCGCTCTTTAGTATTAACGGGGTTTAATTACCAAACCCGTTTTCGGGGTGTTACATATTTTTTGATGTTTTTTTGGTTCTGATCTTTATGTTTTTTGGCGGCGGTGGCCGGTGAAGGGGGTTTGTTGTGGTGGGTTAGGGGGCGGTGTGTCGGCGGCGGCGGCGGAGGTGAATGATGGGTGGAGGGGTGGGGTGAGGGGGTGTCTCTGTTTTTGGTGGGTGCTCGATGTCGGAGTTAAAACATTGGAGGTAAATGATGGGTGAATGTGGGTTTTTTATTTTGGTGAATCTGGGTATGAATCTGGGTTTTGAATCTTGTGGGTTTGTCTTTGTGGGTTTGAATCTTGTGAGTTTGATTCTGTTGAATCTGTGGAATCTGGGGTTAAAACATCGGAGATAAAACTCTGTTTTTGATGCGGGGTTAATTCTGTTGAATCTGGGTTGATTTTCTGTGGAAAATATTTGAATATGTTTGAATGATGTTCTTGGTCCTTTTGAATGTTTAAATCGGTTGAATATGGTGCCTTTATTTGAATCGGCTGTGATGATGCAAAAAAAAAAAAAAACGTTGATTTTGATGACGATGGCGCGGCAAAGACGGCGGAGGGTAGGTTTTTTGAACCTGCAACCCCATTTTGCAGCCTTTTTTATTATCGGAAAATCTGAGCCAAACCCCTTTTTTTCGAGATACGCTTTGTTTTGATGTTGGCTTTTTATAATTTTTTTCCCTAGTCGATGACGATAACAATCTATCTGAGACACCTACCAAGTTTGCGTTTTCTGGGTGCGTTCGTGTTGCGTAAAAAAGGTTTTGTAAAAAAAATTGTTAAACCGTAAACTTTTTAACGTAAAACGTAAAAAGTTTAACGTAAACTTTTTTAACGTAAAAACGTAAAACGTAAAAAGTTTTACGTAAAACGTAAAAAGTTTTACGTAAAACGTAAAAAGTTTTAGGTAAAACGAACTTTTTACGTAAAACGTAAAACTTTTTACGTAAAAATGTAAAACGTAAAATGTAAAAATTTTAACGTAAAACGAAAAAAGTTACGTAAAATGTTTTACGTAAAACGTAAAATGTTTTACGTAAAATGTAAAACGTAAAAAGTTTTACGTAAAACATAAAAACGTAAAACGTAAAAATTTTAACCTAAAACGTAAAAAACCGACGGGTAAAACGTAGAAAAACGTTAACGTAAGAAACCGGCGCGTAAAACGTAAAAAACGTTAACATAAAAACGGCGCGTTGAAAAAAACGACGCGTGAAAAAGTCGGGCGTAAAACGGGTCGTAAAACGGCGTGAAAAAACGGAGCGTAAAACGGGTCGTAAAAAACGCGCGTAAAAAACGGGCCGTAAAAAAAACGAACGTAAATTTTTTTTATCAAAAAATCTGATTTCAATTTGTTTGTTTAATTAAAAAAAACTGATTTTAGAAAAAAAAAAAAAAAAAAAAAAACATTTAATGCATAGGGACAAAAATGTATTAAAAACAATTAAACTAATAAGACAAAAAAAACAAAATTACTTAAATAACCTTTTTGATTAAAATACTAAAGACATAATAAGACAAAAAACTTTTAATATTAATATTAACTACTTTTAATCTCATCCATCCATCTAGTTGATCTAAGAGCTAAAAAGTGGTTCCCATAGTTCTTACAACCAGGGGTGGTTTTCATTTTAGCGATCCCCTATATATATATATATATATATATATATATATATATATATATATATATAGGGAGGAGATCATGCGAAAACCACCCTTATTGCGAGAACCGCGAGAACCAATGTGAACACAACCTAAAATAGCTAAAAAAACCTAAACCCCCCACCCCCCACCCCCCCCCCCCCCCCAAAAAAAACCTAAACCCCCCTCCCCCACCCCCCCAAAAACCTAAACCCCCCCACCCCCTAAGCTAAAATGCTAAAAACTAAACCTCCAAAAAACCTAAAAAAATCTAAAAAAAATCTAAAAAAATCAAAAAAAAAAATTTTAAAATTTTTTTTTTAATATTTTTTATGCTCAAATCGCTAGTTTTATTTATTTTTTTTTTTTTTTAAATTTATTTTTTTTCTTCGAAAAGTAGCGATTTTTTTATAAAAAATATTAAAAAAAAATTGTGTGATTTTTAGCTATTTTTAGGCATTTTTTGTTGTGTTCACATTGGTTCTCGCGGTTCTCGCAATAAGAGGTGATTCTCGCATGATCTTCTCCCTATATATATATATAGGGAGGGGCTCATGCGAGAACTCCATTTATTGCGAGAACCAATGTGTACACAACCTAAAATAGCTAAAAAAACCTAACCCCCACCCCTCCCCCCCCCCCCCCAAAAAAAAACCTAAACCCCCCCACCCCCCGCCCCCCAAAAAAAAAACCTAACCCCCCCCCCCCCCCCAAAAAAAACCTAAACCCCCCCACCCCCCCCCCCCAAAAAAAACCTAACCCCCCCCCCCCCCCCCACTCAAGCTAAATGCTAAAAACTAAAACCCCCAAAAAACCTAAAAAAAAACCTAACCCCCCCCCCCCCCAAAAAAAAAAAAAAAAAACTAAACCCCCCTCCCCCACCCCCCAAAAACCTAAACCCCCCCCCCCCCCCCCCCCCTCAAGCTAAAATGCTAAAAACTAAACCCACAAAAAACCTAAAAAAATTTAAAAAAAAAAAAATCTTAAATTTTTTTTTTAATATTTTTTATGCTCAAATCGCTACTTTTAGTGGCAAAAAAAATTTAATTTTTTTTTTTGCTTCGAAAAGTAGCGATTTTTATATAAAAAATATTAAAAAAAATTTTTTGTGATTTTTAGCTATTTTTTAGCCATTTTTTGTTGTGTTCACATTGGTTCTCGAGGTTCTCGCAATAAGGGGTGGTTCTCGCATGATCTTCTCCCTATATATATATAGGGAGGAGCTCATGCGAGAACCACCATTATTGTGAGAACCGCGAGAACCAATGTGAACACAACCTAAATAGCTAAAAAAACCTAAAAAAAACCTAACCCCCACCCCCCCCCCCCCCCCAAGCTAAAATGCTAAAAACTAAAACCTAAAAAAATCTAAAAAAAAAATCTAAATTTTTTTTTTTAATATTTTTTATGTTAAAATCGCTATTTTAGAAGCCAAAAAAAAAAAATTAATTTTTTGGCTTCGAAAAGTAGCGATTTTTTTTAAAAAAATATAAAAAAAAAATTGTGTGATTTTTAGCTATTTTTAGGCATTTTTTGTTGTGTTCACATTGGTTCTCGCGGTTCTCGCAATAAGAGGTGGTTCTCGCATGATCTTCTCCCTATATATATAGGGTTAGGTTCATTAATGAACAACCCCTTGCTTGTGAACACTAGTGAACTAATGTTAGCCTTTGATTATCAATACGCAAGTGTAAATCAATGACCAGGATTTGATGATAAAAAAAATACACTAGTGTATTTTACGATTTGATGGTATGAATCAATGACCATGATTTGTTCACTTAGTTCACAAATACTAGTGTTCACTCTAGAACCTCACTATATATATATATATATATATATATATATATATATATATATATTATTACAACAAAAATTGTTTATACAATTTCTAGTTTTTTACGGAATATTTAACTAAAATATTAGTGTCTAGGGGATCGAACTCGAGACCTCTCAGCTTTAAAGCAACAATGGAATCAGGTGGATGAGGTGTCTATTAAGTTTTAATTATGGTAATTTATTCTACTTAAGCAAAACCTTTTTTTCTGATCCCTCTCTTCTCATTTTACATTTATTTTACCATTTTTTATCTTTGTTTTTTTTTCTTTTCTTTTTTTACCCATCCTTTTCACTTTTTTTTCCTTTTTTTCAACTTTTTTTATCTTTCTTTTTCCCCTTGTTTATTTACCTTATTTTTTACCTTTCCTTATTATTATTGGTGTTGTACCTAGTGTCGGTGCTATGAGAATACCATAACGAACCAACATGATACTAACTGAATTTTCTATAAGTAATGAACCGAAACTGTTGTTGCTGTTGCTGCTGTTTTTTTTTTTTTTTTGCAACTATTATTGTTGTTGCCAGTGTTGTTGGTGGTGGTGGTGGTGGTGTTATTATTGGTAGTGGTGGTGGTGGTGGTGGTGTTCTTGTTGTTCTTGATGTTGTTGCTACTGTTAGTGTTGGTGTTGGTGTTTTGTTTTTGGTGGTGGTGGTGTTGTTGTTGTTGCCATTCTTCTTGTTGTTGTCGTTGGTGTTGTTGCTATTGTTGTTGGTGTGTTGCTAGTGTTGCTGGTGGTGGTGGTTGTGTGGTTGTTGTTGTAGTTGTAGTTGTTGTTTCTCCTGTTATTGTTGTTCCTCCTGCTACTGTTGTTGTTGTTGTTTATCGGTGTATATTCGGTGACAACAGCCTGGAGGGCGTCTAGTTCATGTTTTGGGTCATTAAATGTGTCTGTAATGTGTCTGTTTTGCTTAATGTGTGTTTCGATAGGTGTTGGTCATGTTTAGTGATGTCAACACAGAGGCAGCTATCGCAAACAGCTTTTACACTAGCTAGCAAATGCACAGACACCCTCTGTGCTAAATAGAATAATGTAGAGGGTGAGGCCTATATATAGGACAAAGTGTTATTAGGATTTGTAACTGTTCACTCCATCTTATGTAACGAAACTTTGTCCGTGTGAAATAAAAAAAACGTTTATTTACGATTCAAGTGTTCAATTCATACCAGTTATTGCATTGATGGATTCTACACATCAGTGTGATCAAGTGGTTGATTCATATTGATTAGGGATTCGAATCTAGGAACTTTCAATGTGGATGATGATCATGATGTTGGTGTTGGTATTGTTGGTGTTGGTGTTGTTGTTGTTGTTGATGTTGGTGTTATTGTTGTTGTCGCTGTTGTTGTTGTTGGTAGTGGTGGTGTTGGTGGAGATGTTGCAGCTATTGATGCGGGTGGTGTTGTTAAAGGCGTTATTGTTGCTATCGTTGGTGTTGGTGGTGGCGTTGTTCTGATGTTGTTGGTGTTGGTGTTGTTGTTGTTGTTGCTGGTGTTGGTGTTGTTGTTGCTGTTGTTGGTGGTGATGCTATTGTTGGTGTTATTACCGGTGTCGGTGTTGGTGTTGTTGATGTTGGTGGTCTTTCTGTTGTTGCTTTTGTTAGTGTTGTTACTTTTACTCTTAGGGGTTGTTTGGTAGCCTCTTAATGATTCCATTAAAAAACTACCTCTAAATTGCTCAGAGATAGAGTGTGTTTGGCTCACTTTAAAGACACATCAGCACAAAGTTAGCAAACAGCCCCTTGCTCTTACTGTTACCGTTACCGCTACTGTTACCATTACTATTAGTAACCCACCAGATCTCTCACCGATCGACGATGAACATAAATCGTAATGCTTTTATAAATAATGGGCATCGCATATCACATATAAAGTAACTTAAAAATAAAAAGCCAAATACGAGATCAATTCTCACATTTATTGAGCTTGGGTCATCATGTTTACTATCGGCGGACTTTAGGATCAAGTATGAAAAAAAAAACATTTACAATCGGTAGACTTTAGTATCGTGCTCAATGTTTTAAAAACCGGTTGAATCGGTTAAACCGAATGCCGGATTCTTGGCCGGCATGAATCATATTGGTAAACTAAGGAAACGGCAAAGAAGTTGTACCGCAGGTAAATTGGGTTATAACCTTCTGCGGTAGCCCAGTTGGCCAGCCCCACCCACCCTCTCCCTAGAGGTCCTGGGTTCGAATCTTGGTGTCCGCATCCCACGGCCAAGCTCTTCGCTCTCGGTTGGGTATTCACCCTCAGGCAGCTATGGGGCTAAGCTAGCTTGTGGAGTGTGATCACTCCAGCGGTTGGGAGGACCGTGGAATACCCCCCCCCCCCCCCCCCAGGTAAATTGGGTTATACCGGTTTAAACCGGTATACCGGTCTCAAAATTTTGAACTTTAAATTTTTAGGTGCCTAACTATTTACCTTCTTAGTTAAAGTGTAAAACTTAGCGCCCACAATTGACAATCCACATCGATCAAACTTCTTCCTCACTCAAAGATAGAAAATCGTTGGGTTTTTCAAATTAAGTTCTTCAAAAGATCATCTAGGTTTACCTTCTTTTGACTTTTGTTCAATCATTCATGATGTTAATTGTTAGTGTTTGCTAATTGCTATATAATAGGTATTTAATCATAAAATTTTGGATAAATTTTTGATTATGGATTAACTTTTCAAATATTTCTTTATTATGAATTGATGAGTTTTGAATTACTTTTTAAGTGGAAATTATATTTTATGGATTTATAGAGTTAATTAGTTAACACGGTTGAATCGTCCAGTACAACCCGGTTCAACCGGTTGAACTATTTCTGAGTCTAACCTGGTACAATTAAAACACCGGCTTTTAAAACATTGATCGTGCTTGAAAAAAAAAATTACTGCCGGTAGACTTTAGGACCATAATTAAAAAAATATGTACTATCGTAGTACCATCGATGGACTTTAGGATTGTATTTCTCTTGATTTTTATTTTGATTTACTCAAATTACGTAGTGCGTCTTTCTTTTACGGCAAATTTCTTTTTAATTTCTGTCGTCTGTGAGACTTGAACCCAAGACCTCCCACTCCTAAACCCAGATGTTTAAAGGCTTTGTCTTTGTCAATGAACCACCACCTCATTGGTTACAGAATGCGTCTTAGCAGCTTAACCATATAAGCTTTGTAAGACGGGAGCACCACTACTCCGACGTTAGAACAGGAGCACCACAACTCCGACGTACCAGTCGCCGCTTATTGCACCACCGGTGTTGTTGCAATCAATGTCACCACACTCTCGTCACCTCTATGTATCAACTCCATCACCATTCCTACCGCATGCACCATAACAACAGATATGCAGGTTACACCCATTTTGGTTAAACCATATTCTAACATAAACCAAACTGATACTTGACCCACCTGTCTTACAAACTTAGGCGGAAGCAATTTCTCGCTTTTCGATGTAACAGTATTACATAGAACAGTAAAACTCCAAATTAGATTTAGACTGATTTTAATACGTTAAACGAAATCATAATGTGTCAAATTCAATCCCAAAACTAAACGTATTTGTAATCTTAGCATTAATAACTACATTAAAGCCAAATGATGAACTTTAACCATCTATTCACTTTGGTAAATTATGTTTTCATCAATAGAAAGTTCACTCATCTCGTAAAGTAGCAAATAAACTAATGAAATTACCCCCCCCACAAAAAAAAAAAAAAAAAAAAAAAAAAGAGAACTTAAAAAAAGTTTTATATAACACCGAGCACAATCACAATTAAAACCATGTTGCTATTATCGCTAATCACACACCTAAATATATCAATTAGACCAGACCATAGGAGAAAAGGGTTAAACATGTCACTTCACTGGATAACAAAGAATGCCTTACCTAAACACTAGAACCAATCATGTTACTGAACTTTGCAGGTAACTCGAAATCGGTTAAAAATGGAACAATGATATTCGGTTCTTCATGAACATTAGCTTAGATTGGGTCGAGTCATCGCCAATCTGCATTAAAGATGTTAATTTATTAATTAATATTTTTTGTCGTTACAACTTTGACCCTTGTACATATGTTTTATCTCAAAAACTTGTTGAACGGGAAACTTATGTTTTCTTAATAGTTCGAACGGGTAAAAGTTGTTGAAGTAATTTTATTTCAATTCTTGAAACTGCGAATCACGGCTTGGTAGAAAAGGGGCCATGGATTAAGCAAATAAGGAGCGTTTGGATGAAGAAAAGTTTTTATGGTTATTTCAAACTGATTATTGTTGGTGGATTCAAAATTGCATCTTGAGGGTAAAATAAGATGTTTTCAATAAGCTGACTAATTCAGCTTATATGCATAAACTTCTCAAGCTTTTTTATAAAAATAAAATAAAAATTTTGGATAATTGATAGGATGGATTTTGTAATTATACATTTGACACGCTAATTAACACTATAAAACATCAAAAACTTAAAAACATTAAAGTAAAAACAGAAAAATTGGACAGGCAGTGTTTTGGATGAATTTACCATTTTATGTTCCCCTGAACGTTGGAATCGGAGATAAGGTCTTCGAGTTCATCAATAATAGCTTCATAACAGAAGACGTATTGATCCTGAAAAGTTAAAAGTGAGTATTATGATCCGTTAACTAAGATCTTCCTCAAAAAAAAAACAATCAAGAAATCTTTCAATACAAATAACACGACACATACAAATACTTCATTTCAAATACAAGTTTCCAAATAATGGAAAAGGGTCAAAAAGGTTGAATCTGGCTCTTGCCCAATCTTGTTTTTAAATGCATACAAACTCCTAAATAGCTTTATTGAAAGATTTAAATCATTACCGTAATAATACTGTTTTCATAATCATATTCAATGCATACAAATACTATTTACGCCCCTCTATCTAGAATTTTCATTTCAAACCTTGATGATTTTCCATATTCTTAGTTTAATGATCAAATAATACACAATAATATGGCATTTTTTTTAAAATTATGTTATTAAAAAGATCTTCTCAATACAGTTAAAATGAATCGAGTACTGAAATATTAACAAAATATAAAATAACATTTTTTTCAATAGATCTAATTATTAACTGACAATGTTGTTTCAATATACATTGTTAGTTTTTTTAGAGGTTGAATCAATCCTATATTTAACACACATAATTATGTCAGTAATATGTAACTAAAATAGCAAAACAAACATAATTATGTCATAAATCATACCAATGTTTGGACCATCATCATCCTCTGAGACCTGAAACTGCTTACGGTTTTAACAAGATCCAAGGCTGACGTGTCACCAACTAAAATTCTTTGGATGGTGTTATGAATCGCACAATATGTTCCGGTTCTACCAATTCCAGCACTGTATAGCATATAAAACTTGTCAGATACATTTATAAAAAACCTTTAATGCAAAATATAATTGTGAAAAACAAGATCAACCTGCAATGCACCACAATTGGCCCTTTTGATGATGGAATATGACGTAATCTTCTAAAAATCTCTCGAACAGCCAAGGTGTTGTACGGAACTCCATGATCTGGCCATTCGGGATACTGAATATGCAAGACAGGTAGAGGTGGATCCTCTGACTGAATACACAAATTTTATGTAGTCAGTGCCAAAACATACCTTTTTTCTGACTATGTACTATAATAAATATGCTATTTTATCACATCAACCAACTTTGGCCCCTCAACTTTAATAATGACATGTTTACCCTTCAACTTTACTAAATGACATGTTTAGACCCTTTACTAAACAACTTTACCCCTCAACATATATAATAAACAACTTTAGCCCCTCAACTTTAATAATGACATGTTTAGCCACTCAACTTTAACAATGACATGTTTAGCTCCTCAACTTTACCAATGACATTTTTAGACCCTTAACTATAAAACAACTTTAGCCCCTCAACTTTAATAATAAACAACTCTAGCCCCTCAACTTTAATAATGACATGTTTAGCCCCTTAACTAAAACATCAAACAACTTTAACTCTCGCGATTTGCTTATTTTTATCTACATTTCGAACCAGCTGCGGCGCACAGGTAATTGCACAATGTATCACACCAGTGACCAAAATAACTAATCCCCAAGAGTTTTATTAAGGGCCAATCGCATATAAAGAAGGGAAATTATCGAACAAATCCTCTGGAGATTAGCTGAATTTATACATAAATCCATGAACTTTATTTTTGCATAATTAAGTCCTTCAACTTATAAAAACTCAATGAATGAATAAAAAGGTTCTTTATATAAAGTATAGACACTTAATCACTAAGGACCTATATGTTAAGATTCTATAAGTTCAGGTCCTTTTGTATCAAAACTTATAGAAGTTGGTTACCTTTTGATGAGTGAAACCAAAGAAGGCTACCCTAAATAGAAATCAGATTAAAGTTGGCGATTAATCGTTTATAAAATTTGCCCTTTTTATTTAAAGCAATATATTAGTTTTAATGAGCGGCTAACCTCTTCACGATTCACCTCCATGTGACGCAAAACTAGTGAGGTGTCAGTTGTAGTTATTTTTTTGGTAACAGTACAGATATTTCCAAACAATCGTGGACCGTTCTCTGCTTGAAAATAGTCTCCACATTTCTGGATCTGGATATGAAATGGAATGTAGAATTAGGCAGAGGGGGCATTAAGATTATAAAGATAGCATAGAATATAAGAAATGCAGATCTACACAAACATATAGCTATAATAATACACAGCCTTTGAGATTATACGAATAATAAAGACAACAGTGGCAACTGACTTAGCGGTACCTCTTATCAGATTTTAATAGAAAACAGTTACATTTATCATTCAATATTCTACTCCTATATGTCAGCAAAATCTTCTGATCATAGTTATCGATAGCGAATAGCGACAAGGTACCTATATGCTACGTAGCGATAGCGATGAAATAGTGCTCGCTATTTCGTGGCGATAAGGTAGTAGAAAATTGTAAACTAGTGAAAATAGAGGGGGTTATATGTTAAAATACACAAACTAATTTTACACTTTTTATGTAGATTTTTACAAGTTTTAGGGACTAAATGTAAACTAGTAAAAGATAGAGGGGTTAAATGTTAAAATCCATAAAGTTCTTTAACCCTAAAGGCTAAAACGCTGTCGCCCACTCTTCTTCTTCTTCCTTGTTTCCGGCAAAAATTGCAGCACCGGAGCCGGAGTTCGGAGTCCCGCTATAATCACGCTATAGAGTCGCTAATTAACAGATTGCAAGATATGGGCGACACACTATGAAACGTGCGATAGCGAACGCTATCTTCTCCATCGATAACTATGGCAATGTGGTACCTCTTATCAGGTTTTAATAGAAAAGTAGAAAACAATAGCATTTATCATTCAGTATTCTACTCCTATGCATATTAGTCGTCAAAATCGTATGATATATGGAAACTAATATCAGAGAATTAAAAATAAAGATGCTGTATAATTATAAAAGTTGCTGAAAGAGTGAAAGTTGTATAGAATATGATACCCTGCTGTGATCAACTAGCTTAGTGAGCATCACGATCGCTGGACAATGATTTTGGAGTACCATTTCCCAGAAATCTTCAAACGTTTCGGGAAGCGGGCCTTGAGTGGCTATGAACCGAGAAACATTTTCAGATGGATTAGCCTATAATCACAGATGAAACCGTTCATCAAGCTCAAATATCTAAAACTTGGATGCTTTCTAATTAAAGTAAAATGCCATTTCCGTCCCTGAGGTTTGGCCAGTTTTGCGACTTTCGTCCAAAGGTTTGTTTTTCTGCATCAAGATCCAAAAGGTTTGAAATCTTGCCATTTTCATCCAGCCCGTTAACTCCATCCATCTTTCACCATTAAGTTAGGGGTATTTCTGTCTTTTTGGTTAACTTATAGGGCAATTTGGTCTTTTTCACTTTATGTAAAAAGACCGAATAGCCCTAGAAAAGACCGAATTGCCCTTTAAGTTAACAAAAAAAAGACAGAAATACCCCTGACTTAACGGGGGAAAACGAACGGAGTTAACGAGCCAGATGAAAATGGCAAGATTTCAAACCTTTTGGATCCAGCTGTGGAGAAATAAACCTTTGGACGAAAGTCGCAAAACTGGCCAAATCTCAGGGACGAAAATGGCATTTTACACTTATAATTAATACAAATTTATAGCACCAGAAGATATAAATTTGAAAATAGGAGAAAATCATTGACCTCTGCTGTGATAAAACTAGCATTGATGTATCCCATTGTTGATGGCCTGTGATCTTTGCATGGATCGATAACAACCCTGTTTGCGTCAACTGAGATAAGAAGAGTTCAATATCAATTCTTTACTATACACAAATGCGTAATAACCTTAGCAGAAAATAAGAATTGACAAACATACATGGTACGACATCTGAGTAGCGGTTTTTTCTACAGTTAACATGAAGTTTAGCCACCGAGCAACTACTATTAACTTCTGATGCTCTCATTCTATGATCCTGTAAGAAAATAAACGAACCATGATTACATTCGATTTATGAAAAGAAAATAACCTAGCTATAACATATACTGCATAATTGATCAAACAACATTGATTACAGTATTACACGAATTCAAACAAGTTAAACCTAACTAACGTGAATGAAATCCAACTTGGACACAAAAACACAATAAATGACAATAACCTGCAAAATTGTGAACTCTTTCTTGAAAATTGAATACTGATAGGGTTGTTTGTTAAATTTCAAAATTACTTCTCCAGATGCATAATTCACAAAGAATTTATTGCAACTTAAACATAACATAATAGTGTCCTGATAAAATGTAAATGTGTAATGTAGGTAAAGTTATGGTTTAGAGTTCAAATCAGTTAGGAGTTTAAAATTATAAATCTCATGCTTAAAGTCAAAGCATACAACCAATTAGATCTTCTTCCTTGCATTTGCAGTGATTACTTAACATCAATTCAATATCTCACACATAACTTACAGAGCACAATATTACACTGCATAACTGATAACAACATAAATTACACAAATCCGAACAATCAAAAACTAACGCACGTCAATTAAATCCAAATAGGGCACAAGAACACAATTTCACACTCCATAATTGATCAAAACAACACGAGTACACAATTTCGAACAACTTAAACCTAACGCACGTTAATCAAATCCACCTAGGACACAAAA